>APFE030243718.1:0-39119 GCA_000404065.3 Pinus taeda
ATCATTTTCTTATCAAAAAGAGCAGATTCATTTACAGCAGGAGTATTTACAGAAAGTGCAGGAGACTGTGAGACTTCTTTAGGATAAGGACAAAGAGAATTCACCAGTGGTTGTGGAGACAATGAAGGAAAACGGGGTTGGGAATTCACAGTGTCAATAGAGAAAAGTGTATCAGTCTCGGAAATGTCGGACGAGGATTCAACATATTCATCAGTCTCAGACAAATCACTGTAATGAGGATCATCTTCCCAATCATCTTCTTGAGAAGTTGATGCATGAACATTCATTTTTTGGCTATATTCTACTGGTTGTTCAGGCTCTGAATCAGAGGCATCAGTAAGAATATAGACATCAGAAACATCATCTTGAGATTCAACAACAGAACATTCATCAGCAAACTCTTCTATATCAAAACATGCTTTCATTTTTCCAGAAATGCTTTTAGGACATTTTCTAGCAAAATGACCTTCTTGTTTGCAGATATAACAACGATCTTTGTCATCATTTCTTTGCTGCCTTCTACGTTTGACATAGCGGTATCTTCTAAACGGCTTTCTTGGATTGCTAACCCTTTTTGGTTTGTATTTGCCATATCGCTTTGATCGCTTAGCTCTAAAAAATTTTCCCATATATTCATGACCAAAACTTTCAAGATCTTTAAGATCCTTGCATTCCATGCGGGAAAGATCAGTTAACAGCTGTCTGACTTCATCAGTCGGTTCAGGGACAAACTGTGTTAGCAACAAGACTTCTAATGTGGCTAAACCAGATAAGGCAACATTCTGTCTTTCTTCTGGGGTAGCAGAAAACCACCAATCCCATACAATACCAACCATACGCTTTTCAGCAAGTAAAAAGATAGAGAAATTATCATACTTGGAGACTACTTGCATCTGATAGAGCGCACCTATCCATATCCTTATGGAGTCTGCAGGATTTTTTGACCTATCAAGATCTAAAACATATCCAGACATATTTGCAGAGAATAAATCTTCTTCCAATCTAGGATATTTTGGTTCGGACTTTCTGTTGGCTTTTTGTAGAGATGGTTTAATAAATGAAGGAAATAAGGTAGCAGCATTTTCAAAAGTAGCAAGTTCAGTTTTATTCTTAAAAGTTGGAAGACTTTTAGCTTGATTCTTTACAAAACTGACTTGGCTATTGCTTGACTCGGCTTTATCAGTTCCTTCTTGATCTTCTTCTTGGGATTCAGTATCATCCCATTTTTCAGGAACTTCCATAGTTCGAGAAAACTGAGGAGGCATTGCAGCTCTTTTCTTCTTAGCTTTTCTTCGCTTTTCTTTTTCAGCTCTTCTCTGTCTATCTGCATCTTGTTCAGACTGCAGGAGCCGAAGGTTAGCTAAAATTTGTTTTGACTGACAACCCAGATCATCTAAGACTTCTTCTGCATGGGCTGTCCAGGTAGTCAAATAATTTCCAATTTGATAGACTTGATCAAGATCATTTTGATTTTGAGAGTTATGCTCGATTAAAGGAGCACAATCAGCACGAGTTGCAGGTTGTTTTGATTGTGAAGAGGTGGTGCAAAACTTTGTTCTAGGTGGCCATTTCCCACCTTTTACAAAACGCTTGTTTGCATGATTCCATTCTTCGAAAGGAGCAAAGGAATGAGTACGGTGCATTTTTTGAACAACGGGTAAAAAAGGTTTATGTTCAGGTATATACAATTCATTGGATGATAAGACAGGTTCTGAAACTGGTTCAGAAGAATATACAGGAGCAGGAATTTCTTGGAAGGTTGGAACAGCTTGACTACTAGAGGCAAGTGTAGCAGGATCAACAGGAAACACATATTTCTTTGGCCTGGTGACAGGACGAGGAACTTGTGGCCTTGGTGGAATTAACTGAACGTGACCATCATTTATAGTGACTCGTTTAGATTTTAATTCAGGCTTGTGGGTGTCATTTATTGCTTTGTATTGGAAGTACCAATTACTAGGCAATTCTTCTTGATCATATAGGACACCTTCTACTTGGGCATTTGACAGACCAACTGTGACACAATCTTTTAAAACTGGCTGTTTCAGTTTAGGATGTGTTGTATTTGTCAACTGAAAGGAAGCTTGACCTATCAAAGAAAGATATTCACTTTCTTCTGCCATTGTTAATCCTTGGACACCAGATAATAATTTCCAACAATCCTTAAGATGAGTATCTGTCAGACTAATTGCATAGTCAGGATAAATAGTTCCATATTGACATCCAGTGGACAGGTTACCCATGATAGTACCTATACGGGCATGATCATATGTCTGATGACGTGTATCAAAGAGTTCAACTATACAAGGAGTATTGATACCATGTCGAAATAAAGGAGCAAGTCCAACTCGAATCCCCCCAAAATGTAAATAAAAGTATTTTCCATCACAAACATACTGACGAAATTGCTTAATTTCATCATCGGAAAACAGATTAAGAGCAAGGATTTGAACAGAAGGACCAGAAATTTTAATTGTAATTTCGACTTCTTTCAGAAAATTTTTCTTTCGAAGCAGAAAACTCTTGGGTAATTTATAAATATCAGTCGAATGGAGCTCAGGAGGAGTCCATTTGGAAGGGTCTTCAACTACTTCATGCGTCTCGGGAGCGTCAGACTCAACAGAACGAGAAGAAACTTCATTAACTACTTTACGCTCGACTGTAGTGAAGGATCGCAATAAACGTGCCATAATGAATTTAAACCAGAGATTGACTTCAGAAAGCTTTTATCAAAGTTACAAGCCGAAGCTTTGTAATTCGAAGGCTACCTGGCTTTCTGGAGGCTCTGTCTATAAATTCAGGGACAGACAAGACTCTGACCAAGACTCGAAACAGGGCTCTGATACCAATAAACGACGCTCTAATAGAACTTGTAAACAAGATGGATGGACTATCGTAACTTACATGAATAATTTGAAGTGGACGCTGATGCCAAAAGTTTTCCTCACATCAACTTGAGAAATGCGTACAGCGCGACTCCTTGGCGAACCAGGTCACGTTGGGGGGCAGAGAATGTGAGTTTTGAGCTTGAGTTCCTAAAAGGCATCCTCAAAGCTAAAAGTAAACATAAAAATTTCCTTCAGATCATTCCAATCGACGGTTCCATTGTGCAACTCCATTTCAAGATACAAATTCATCGGTATTACATCCAACGTGTGAACAAATACATGTACCCATTTTGGTAGAGGTTCTTTGCCCCATGCGTTAGTCTAATGAGACAAATGATCTCAAGGATCATCCTTACCATTGAACTTCTCTATCATTGTTGTGTTTGCATGACCAAACTTGAGCCTCATCAACTGTCGTTACTCCATCCAATCTCCTATATTATCCTTATGTATGCCCCACCAATGCACAAGTGTAGCTCTCAAAGCTATATCCAAGGCCTAGAATCATTGTTCTTTCGTTACATCCCTTTAAAATTCATCCAGAAATAAGCTGACATAACCTATCCCATGATAATATGCAAAATTACGTACCTCAGTTGATATGTAGTGAAGAGCTTTTGTTAGTCTATTATAGCACAGAGTAGAAACTTCGTGCAACTAGTTCTGTCAGTTCTCCAATTCTTCATATGAGTCTTAATTACATGAACTATCATTCAACAAGATTATCCTTCCATCGGTGGTGGGGTTGATCCAATACTCATCTCACATAGTTAACTTGTAGATGGGTTCAATATATTCGTCATCCTATTCTTCATGGAGGGCTTTTGTATACCACTCCTTCAAAGGGCCTAAAGGAACAACAACCATGGTACCGTTCTTTTCAAATACCATATTTCTCCTTTTTAGATTGATTATGATGTGCATATCAAAAGCCCAATCGATTCCAGGTAAATCTAGATACGAATTATTGTCATCCAAAATGTCAATGACTTCAAAATCCACGATCACACTTTCTCCTTCAATGTCTACAACAACACCTTACAATCGAATCATCAGGATAATATTTTGTTGATTGGCCATGCATAGATGAATCAGTGATCGTTGCAGCTTCAATTTCCCCATCTTCTCCCAAGTCTACTTTGGTATGACATTCGCATCCGATCCAAAGCCCAGAATTACTTGATCCATTTCAAATTCGCCAATCTGCGTAGTTAATCACATTTCCTAGCCAATTCTCTTCTTATTTTTGTTGACCTTGTTTACTGCATGTTGTTCAGGCTATCACTTCTCTTTACTGGCGTAGTTGTTGATCAATTCTTGCAACCCTTCCACAAATTTTTGGTGCCTTAGCAACTTCATACATGTCTACATAAAGGACTTCAGAACAATCAAATCAAGGTTCTCCATTATAGTAACTACTTCATAAGTGTTCTACCTTATTACTAGTTGCATCTGTGTCCTTAATGCTGAAGCTCTTGGGTCCCTGAAACTCTTATTTGCCTCCATGAAGGTTGTCTTATCCTTCTGAAAATTGAACCTAGTACTCTTCTCTCCTGCCTTCCTAACCCATGTATCTTCCACATGATTTTTACCCTCTACTCTATCCTCTCTTGTAGCTACACCACTTCATGTCATTATATTAATGCTTGGAGGATCTTCACATGGTTCTGATCTCATCATTTATAAATTCTGTGCAGGCATATGATTCTTCGTTTCCTACATCTTAGCCTATGTGTAAGAACTATATTGACTTGATTCCTCTGAGCCTATATTGAATTGCTTCCTCTTAACAAGTTGTGTTACATCAGATATTTCAATGTCTAGTACTGTCACTTTGCACTGTCCTTCGAAGTCAGGAATATTAATGTTGCACGAATCTTTCTTGCCATCCTTAGCAATCATATTATAGCATTTCAATGCATACTACAACTGTGCATTCCAATTAGGTTGTACCCAATTCGTAGGTGTCCGAAAAATTGCTTCTCTAATTTCTTAAAGGGAATCATCTAGAAGCCCAGGCTCTAGCAAACCAGGTCACGTGGGGGGGAAGAGAATGTGAGTTTTGAGCTTGAGTGCCTAAAAGGCATCCTCAAAGCTAAAAGTAAACATAAAAATTTCCTTCAGATCATTCCAATCAACGGTTCCATTGTGCAACTCCATTTCAAGATACAAATTCATCGGTATTACATCCAACGTGTGAACAAATACATGTACCCATTCTGGTAGAGGTTCTTTGCCCCATGCGTTAGTCTAATGAGACAAATGATCTCAAGGATCATCCTTACCATTGAACTTCTCTATCATTGTTGTGTTTGCATGACCAAACTTGAGCCTCATCAACTGTCGTTACTCCATCCAATCTCCTATATTATCCTTATGTATGCCCCACCAATGCACAAGTGTAGCTCTCAAAGCTATATCCAAGGCCTAGAATCATTGTTCTTTCGTTACATCCCTTTAAAATTCATCCAGAAATAAGCTGACATAACCTATCCCATGATAATATGCAAAATTACGTACCTCAGTTGATATGTAGTGAAGAGCTTTTGTTAGTCTATTATAGCACATAGTAGAAACTTCGTGTAACTAGTTTTGTCAGTTCTCCAATTCTTCATATGAGTCTTAATTACATGAACTATCATTCAACAAGATTATCCTTCCATCGGTGGTGGGGTTGATCCAATACTCATCTCACATAGTTAACTTGTAGATGGGTTCAATATATTCGTCATCCTATTCTTCATGGAGGGCTTTTGTATACCACTCCTTCAAAGGGCCTAAAGGAACAACAACCATGGTACTGTTCTTTTCAAATACCATATTTCTCCTTTTTAGATTGATTATGATGTGCATATCAAAAGCCCAATCGATTCCAGGTAAATCTAGATACGAATTATTGTCATCCAAAATGTCAATGACTTCAAAATCCACGATCACACTTTCTCCTTCAATGTCTACAACAACACCTTACAATCGAATCATCAGGATAATATTTTGTTGATTGGCCATGCATAGATGAATCAGTGATCGTTGCAGCTTCAATTTCCCCATCTTCTCCCAAGTCTACTTTGGTATGACATTTGCATCCGATCCAAAGCCCAAAATTACTTGATCCATTTCAAATTTGCCAATCTGCGTAGTTAATCACATTTCCTAGCCAATTCTCTTCTTATTTTTGTTGACCTTGTTTACTGCATGTTGTTCAGGATATCACTTCTCTTTACTGGCGTAGTTGTTGATCAATTCTTGCAACCCTTCCACAAATTTTTGGTGCCTTAGCAATTTCATACATGTCTACATAAAGGACTTCAGAACAATCAAATCAAGGTTCTCCATTATAGTAACTACTTCATAAGTGTTCTACCTTATTACTAGTTGCATCTGTGTCCTTAATGCCGAAGCTCTTGGGTCCCTGAAACTCTTATTTGCCTCCATGAAGGTTGTCTTATCCTTCTGAAAATTGAACCTAGTACTCTTCTCTCTTGCCTTCCTAACCGATGTATCTTCCACATGATTTTTACCCTCTACTCTATCCTCTCTTGTAGCTACACCACTTCATGTCATTATATTAATGCTTGGAGGATCTTCACGTGGTTCTAATCTCATCATTTATAAATTCTGTGCAGGCATATGATTCTTCGTTTCCTACATCTTAGCCATTAAATCAGGGAAATCCTCTATCACGTGGTCAAACTATCTACAATATTGATCGGAAGGGTGAGTGGGGTTCTGATAATCCTATGCAAAATGTCCAGCTTCAACACAGTTATAGCATATGATCTAACTCCGACCTTGTCCAATGCCTCCTCCTCGACCACGTCCTTGACCTTGAAATCCTCCATGAGCCACAGGTGAACCATGATCTTCATGTGCACATCCTTAAGCTTGAATCCTGTATGCTGGAGTTCGATCTACCATCAAGTCATAGCTATGACAATTCCTCATCATGTCCTACTGATCGACAGAAATTACAAAATAATTTCTTTGGTGACTGCACATATTTCAATAACAAATAACAGTTATCGGTCGAGTGTTGGCATGCAACTTGGAAAATACTACACCATACGCTTGGTCTGTTACTTGGTCTAGCACTAGGCTCCAACTTCATAGGATTGGGACCTCAGCCAACCAAATAATCACGATAGACAAGACATTGGTTCTTATAGTGACCTTCCACTTTACACTTTAGACACCAAAATTTTGAATGCATCTCAAAAACAAACTTCTTACCTTTCTTCAAATATTGTATTTCCATATGGAAGCTTACTAATTGGGACTTTATCTACTGAACCCCTATTTGAGTATCTTGTACCAGTGAAGCTTCTAACTTCATCACAATTTCTAATGCTTTGGCTTGCATCCCAATCTTTTGTTGTGGTAGTGGTAATCTAAGGTGTGGCAATAATGCAGCTCTATACCATTCTCTTTTTGTTTATCAGAGATCTAGAAGTTGAATTGTCCTAACAAGAATTTTAACCTTGATCTACATCCTAGGCAGTCACATTGCCTACTTTCTTAATTTTTTTTTTTTTTTTTTATGTTTGTAACAACTGTGACTTGGGCTTCGTAAATTTTGTGTTTAGTGCTTTCTTTGTCACAACTAGTGAAGTAGGTGGATTCATCGTACTATACTTGATATACCATGACAATGTCTATCCTGAAGCAATGTGACAAGATGCACTTTCTTCATATCATCGTCACTTATCTGTTGTGATTTCCACATAGCTTATGCGACAAACCAAAATTGATCATGATCCTATGATCCCTGACCCTTAAAAATATGCATCTTCACTGTGTTAGCCATGTTGAATAATGGTGGTGGAGGTGGAGGTGGAGGTGTAGGTGTATGAGGTGGAGGAAAAGGTGGAGGTGGAGTGGACGGATGTGGAATCCCATAAGTGCCTTGAGTTTTTGACTGTACTGCACCTCTAGGTGTACTAGGGTTGCTCCTTTCTTCTTCGCTTTTTGATTCACCCAATAATGGACTATACTCACCCTCAATAAATTTGTCACGTTCTAGTCTAAATATTTTTTCGATCCACGTAGATCTAGTCTGGCTTCTTTTAAACATAAATTTATAGGCATAACACCCTTTTCACATACTAACATTTAATCCAGAGCTTCAAGTAATTTAGATACTTACCTCGTGGACCATTGAAAAATTGACACTCATCTTCATTGTATGATATTTTTGTGTCAAATGAAAATTTAATAATAATGCCTCTGAGAATACTATCGATCCAGCAGTAAACAACCCTTGCAACATTATTTTTAGTCTCCTCAAGTTACTTAATCATCTCTATGGTCCACGCAATAGTATCATTGTGTTTCTGACAGGGCTCATTTGTATCTAGCTTTGAAATCCACTCATGCAACTCGTTAGTGAATGATGTGAAAAATATCTCGTGTTGTTCCGTATAGATATACCTTTGTAACCATCTTTATGTTGACTAGCACATACTTCTTCTTTCCTATTCATCAAATTCATGCAATTTATGATCTACCCAATCTTGGATCTCTTTTCTAGTTGGTCACCATGCCACACATCCCTCAGACAGATCCCAGTCCTGACAACAAAACCATTGGCTGGCTTCAGGGGCTTAGACCCAAGTTCACAGTTAGTTTGCACTAACCAACAAATCCATATACTACCGGCCCTTTTGGCAATGATTTCTGTAGCGCAGACCACAATATCACCTGAGGCAATATTGGGGGATGCTAGAACCAAGTTTCTACATTCAGAGGTGCTATGAAGTGTGGCTGTAAGGTTTCTTCAGTTTAGGGATTAATGCGACCTTCGCAAACTGTTAACCTTATTGTTACATTCATAGAGTGTTTTCCTACTTAACAGACTTGTGAGCCACGTGTAACTAGTCTAACATGCATTATTCATCATATAAACACTATTTGAATCTTCATGATGTAATTACAGAAGGAATATACAAAAACTATCTCTAATAATACAAAAAATACAAAAGCTACGCAAACATACACAAATACTAAGATTTATCCCAATTTCTCTTTTATTAACTCAAATATTCACAGATACAATCTTTCTAACCCTACGCACACATCCACAGGATCCTTCCCCTTCGCTCAAATATAGAAAGATATCCAGAACAGATTCACAACATTACGTTGATCAATACCTTAGACTTGCTAAGACATCCCTTTACATATCCTTTACCCTTACAATACCATGGTCCGCAAACCATGGGTGGAGCTCAAAATATTCTAAATAATCTCATCCCATTACAAAATAAGGGGTTCTGGCCCACCCTAAAGCCCCTTTCGCTCTTACAACTTTATGTTAATCATGCTCTGCTCCTCAAAATGTAGAGACTTTACATGACTTAGACAAAAATTGGACCTAGGGGACTTCTACCCAACATATACATACATTTATAATACTCATGAGAGATTGTATGAAAATGCTTCAATGAAGATATGCCACTAAGAGGAAGTATTTTGTACCACTTTTGGGTATCACCTTCCTCTAACATTATGAACAACTTCATGATTACAACGTCATGGTGAACTCCCACTTGGGAATGCAGTCATGGAATGAAATGAGATGTTGAGCTAGATCATCACCTTCATCATTTCAAAAATGGGGCAGGCAGGTATCCTATACCTATATGTATAGTAATTCATGTGAAAACCTTGTAATTTTAGAAAAATTTAATGGAGAAAATCGTAAAGAAACTCGTGAAACAACCATTGAAACTAAACTGAATAATACAAATATTTCAGGAGTCGTAAAGTGAATTATTAAACTAAGAAATATTTTCTTGAAACCCTTACATCAAGTATTATTGTAACATTATCCACCAATGGTTCAAAGACTTAAATTTTATTCAGTTATGAAAAAAACATTAACAATTTGTTCCCTCAAAACGGTGTCAAAAGAATGTTGGTTCCCACATTTTTTCAGAGACGGAGAGAAATCCAAGAACACATTCATTGATTGTTTAAAACCCTCTCGCTTCAGGCTAAAGGGCTAGTCCCATTTTCCCTAAGGGATATTCCCTGCATCAAATTAAAAAATATATTAAGATAAGAAAATATATATGAACAAATTACATATATCATAAAAAGGAGTGTAAAATGTGAAGCTCTATATGGGAAATACTTACATACAACATGTAGTCCAAGACATGAATTTGATACCTTAATCATGTAATAAGAAAATAATATCTCATAAAACTTAAAATGAAAGAAATGACACGATAAAAGATGAAAAGAAAGATAATTAAAGGTTAGCTATGCTTATATCAATTTTACTAGTAACTTATAACAGTGCAAAGCGTGATACAATATAATATCATGTATTATTACTCCTCATTCACCATGCAAAAAACAAATGTTAGGAATAATATTATGCACTAATAGTATGTATATTATATGATAAACCATTTATGTATTGGCTATAACAAGACAACCTTTATTAAGTTAATGCTTATCTTGTTGACAAGTATCAAGATGTAAGTATATGAAAAAATTGAAAAAATTAATAATAATAATAAAACAAGGAAAACATATAACTTATCTAACTCATATTTGCACAAAATATTGTAATAGAACTGAAAATGTCATTCATTTTGAGTTCACATAAATAATAGATCAAGTAAATACTTCAATCTTCCAACCCTTGATAATATCTATATCTTAGAGGAGATAAGATTGAATAATAGAAATAAATTTAAATAATTGATCAAGCCAATCATTTAAACCACCAATGAAAAACAGCATACCTTCAGCACCTAGAAATGAAAGAGAATTGTAAAAATATTATATTCAAATTGCATAATCAAATATTACAAAATATCATGATCTAGCATGTGCAAAAAGCACAGTCAGGCCTCTAAAACTTAAGATTCCTTTGTCAGTGTAGGTCCCTATAATACTAGTGATTCCCCCATTACTATCGTCATTGTAGCCGTTATTATTATTGTTGTGCCCCTATTATCCCCATATTGTTATTATTGTGCCCCATAGAAGCCCACTATTGTTATTTTTGGGCCCTTATATTCTTATTGTTATGTCGGCTTTGATTATATTGTGACCCCTTAGACTCCTATATATAGAAAGGAGGTTCTATCATTTGTATCATCCAAGAATTGTTCATTTGTGTAATGTAAAGGAGGTTTACGCATCAAAGAGGTTTATTTATAAGCTCTTCATCTATCTTTTCTATCTTTTTGTGAGCTGGTTCCATAACATTTGGTATCAAAGCTTTGGATTCTAGGGCTTTGTTGCTCCAAAACAAGTTATCGTGGAATTTCCACTATAACTTTTTTTCTGCGACGTTTCAGATGCTACAAAAAAAACCCATTTGAGCCGAAATTTCAATGATCCTCAGGTCCTAATTTATGATCTTGTATTGCTATATTTTCGGAGATATGATCCAAGGAGTTTAGGTTTTTTGCAGGCTCCCGAATTACATCCAAAACATAAGACCTTGGGAAAATGATCATAACTTTTGCTTTGAGTATCAGATTGAAATTTTGTAAGAAGTTACAAAAAGAGGATGAAGTTTTGTTTTTTTCATTGCTTTTAGGTCCAAAGGCTGAAACAATGACATGTGGAACTTCGTACAAGTTCGCTCTACTGAAAAAGTGTATAACGAGTCCGTCTTGGGAGATTGGGAATAACTTTTTCTTGGAGAATCCAATTTTGATCAGACGGGTACAATTGGAAAGAGGACTCAGAGGGCTACCATAGTTCACCATTTCAAACCTTAGAGATATGAAATTTGAAAGATACATTAGATACAATATCAAACTCCTACAAAGTGAAAAAAAGGTGTGTAGTTTTTTTAAAATTTTGCATAAGTTTGGTTTGAAAAATTAGTTTGAAGGAATTCAAAGGGCATAGTGAAGCATAATTGTCATTAATTGATGCCCCAAAGAAAGAAAATGGAAACACCAAGTAAGAAACCTAAAATCTCTAGCATGACTCATGAAGAAGAGGAAAAAATGCAACATGATATATCAAAATTATGAGACCAAGTGCAACAAAATTCACTCTCACAAAAAGTAACGGAAGTTAAGATGGATGGTTTAAAGAAAGGCGTAGAAGCTAAGATGAACGACGTGGAAGCTAAGATGAATGGCGTGGAAGCCAATATGGATGGTGTGGAAGTTAATACAGATGGTTTAAAGAAAGGCATGGAAGCTAAGATGGATGGTTTAGACGAAAAACGTAAAGGAAACATGGAAGAGTTGAAGACAAATTTGATAAAGTTTCTACAAAAAATGCTTACTAATGGTGAAAGGCTAGTAAAGGAAAATTTTTGATGATAATAAAATAAATTTTAATCATGATTTCATAGACTCTAACATTGGATCGAAGACCCACCATGTTCCAAAGATCGATATGAGGAAGTTTGATGGCAAGTATCCTGTAACATGGATACTACAAATGGAGCAATATTTCAATCTCCATAATGTACAAAATACATAAAAGGTATGCATTGAAACTTTATATTTGGAACCAGATCAATTTTAATGGTATAGATGGCTTTGAACTTGTAAAAAAATTGTCACTTGGGCAATTTTTATGGATGAAATGATAGCACATTATGAGGATACAAAAAGAAACACTTTTTTTAGTCAATTGATAAATCTTAAACAAAAGGGTTAAATGATGAAGCACGTTGAGGACTTCAAAAAATTGAATATAAGGGTAAAGATATTCCAGAGGAGCATAGGATTGATGTGTTCATAGGGACTCTAAAGGATAACATCCAACATGAGGTTCACCTTTGGGAACGTGACTCATTGGAGAAATAAAAAGATGCTTCATATAGAAACATTTGTGGCTCAAAAAAAGATGGCTCTGAAATGATGAAGAGCTAATTGAAGCGGTGCTAATGTGTTTATGTTGGAAACTAGGACTAGATCAATTTAGAGAAGTTGGTGCAAAAAATGTCCGGAGGGTCTTGCCCTTCCTAGTGCAAGGAAGCTGAAAGCCAACTATGACTATGCAAAATGGGAATTGCATAATAAGGTACGAAGCCACCAAACAAGAAATAGGAGGGGCAAGGATGTGCGGAAATCAAAAATATGGCAACAAGGAAGCCTACACTCACAATTATAAACATGGAAGTGTTGTTTCACCTAGCTTTCCACAACCTACAAGTTTGACACCACAAAAATTGGAAGAAAAAAGAGCAAAAGGTTTTTGTTACAGTTGTGATAAAAAATACATAAAGGTCATACGTGTGCTGAGAAGAAATTATTTTACATAGATTGTGAAGAGGAGGAAGAAAAAGAACAAGAAATGTCAAAAATAAGATGATATACACAAGGAACAAACCATAGAGAAAGAAGAAATGAATCAAACCATATATTGTAATGCATTGGCCAAAATTATCACTCCTCAAACTATCAAGATAGAAGGACATACCAAGAAGAAAAGGTAATAGTGTTGATTGATTTGGGTAGTACCCATAATTTAATTCATTGTAAGATAGCCAAGCAATTGAATTGTTTCCTATATCTAGCACTAGAGTGCCAACTGACGGTTGCAAGTGGAGGAACCATAAATTTCTCTCGAAAGTGTCCTAATATCAAGCTATCCATGGGAGAATATGTATTGAATATCCCAATGCTTTCCATTACAATGGGTGGTGTTGATGTTGTACTAGGAGACCAATGGCTAAAATCCTTGGGTACATTAGCTTTTAATTTTCAAGAATTTATCATGAAATTTTCTTTGGAAGGAAAAGAAGTTGAATTAAGAGGTATCACAGAGAAACTGGGAAATATAATCAACTCTAACAAAATGAAAAAGCTTATAAAGAAAGAACAATGAGGCATAATTGCACAATTATGTTCACTATAGGTTCCTACAATGAAATCATCTATTTCTCTAGATCTCCAAAAAGTCTTTGACAATTATTACAAGGTATTTGAACTCCAAAAGGTCTCCCACCTATGCATGATCAAATCATACTATTCATCTGATTCCAGGAAGTGTTCCTCCGAACATCAGGCCTTACAGAGATCCCTATGCCCAAAAGTGTGAAATTGAATGTATGGTTGCAGAAATGCTAGAGGTTGGTGTAATTCAACATATTCAAAGTTCTTTCTTTGCTCTAGTAGTATTGGTTCACAGGAAGGATGGGTCATGGCACATGTGTCTGGATTATAGGTAGCTCAACAAGTTCACTATTAAAGATAAATTTGTCATTCTTGTCATTGATGAATTATTGGATGAATTGCATGGATCAATTTACTTCACCAATTTGGATCTTTGTTTAGGATATCATCAAATCAGAATGAAGACTGAAGACATTCTGAAAACAACATTTAGGACTCATGAAGGTCGTTATGAATTTTTAGTCATGCCTTTTGGCCTTACCAATGGACCTTCTACATTTCAAGTTTTGATGAATTCCATTTTCAAACCCTTCCTTAGAAAATTTGTCTTAGTATTTTTGGATGATATACTAATCTACATAAAGTCTTGGAAGGATCATGTTGAACATGTTGACATGGTGCTCAAACTATTGGAGGAGAAATAATTATATGAAAAAAGATCCAAATGTTTCTTTGGAGTACAAGAGGTAGAATATATGGGTCATATCATATCTCATGAAGGTGTTAAGGTAGACCCTAGCAAAATTAAAACCATTAAGGAAAGGAAAATCCCCACACCCATAAAGAATCTGCGATGATTTCTTGGGTTGGCAGGGTATTACCACAAGTTTGTTAAGGATTATGGGAGAATAGAAGAACCTCTAACAACATTATTGAAGAAAGATGCATTTTCATGGACTCTGGAAGCAACGAATGCCTTTGAACATCTTAGAGAGTCAATGTGCCAAGTACCGGTCTTAGCTATGACAGACTTAACAAAAACCTTTATTGTGGAATGTGATGCCTTAGGAAATCAAATTGGTGCTATTTTAATGCAAGAAGAAAGACCCATTTCTTTTGAAAGTTGTCCAATCAAAGGAAAGTATTTACACAAAGATATTTATGAGAAGGAAATGTTGGAAATACTAAAGCAACTTAAGAAATGGTGACCATACCTAAGGGAAGACACTTCAAGGTAAAAATGCATCATGATACTCTTAAATAATTTTTAGTACAAAGATTATATTCAGAAAAGAAACAAAAATGGGTAACAAAGATGTTGGGTTATGAATTTGAAATCATCTACAAAAAAGGGAAGCAAAATGTTGTGGGAGAAGCATTCTCAAGAAAGGATAAGGATGTGGAAGCATTTCTTTGTGTCATTTCTATTATCTAACCAGATTGGATAAAGGAAGAAAGGGATGAATGGAAGAATGATGAAGAAGTGTGGGAACTCATTCAAAAGTTACAAAAATATCTGAGTACATCTGATACATTTAGCTAGAAAAATGACTCGTTATGGTACAAAGATTGCTTATACCTGTGTAAAAATTCCCAACTCAAACAAAATATTCTTACGGAACTGCGCACCTCTCCCTTAGGAGGGAACTCAGGATTTCTAAAAACTTAATACAAGGTTAAGAAGGAATTTTCTTAGAATGGCCTTAAATCGGATATTCAAAATTTTGTGGTGGAATTTTTGGTTTTCCAATAAAATAAAGTTGAAACAATTAAGACCTTGAGTCTATTACAACCTTTATCCATTCCAGGCCAACGTTGGGAGGAGTTTTCAATGGATTTTATCACAGGTTTACCCAAGTCCGAAGGAAGCAGTGTTATCATGGTGGTAGTTGACAGACTTACCAAGTAATCACACTTTTGTGCATTATCTCATCCATTTAAAGTGAAACTGGTTTTTACTGCATTTATGGTAGCAATTCAAAAGCTACATGGAAACCCAAAGATTATTATAAGTGACAGAGATCCCATTTTCATGGAAATTTTTGGACAAAACTATTTTCTTGTCTTGGTATTCAGTTAGCTCATAGCTCATCTTATCATACTCATTATGATGGGGAAACTGAGATAGTAAACAAATGTTTAGAAGGATATCTTCGTTTTTTATAAACAAACACAATGGGTCAAATGGTTGCCTCTGGCTGAATGGTGGTATAACACTTCCTTCCATACTGCAGCAAAAATGACACCATTTATGACACTTTATGGATATCATCCACCATCCATCACATCATATTTAAGAGAAAATTCTAAGGTTCAAATAGTGGAAGATCACATCGAGCATCAACAACAAGTTTTCCAACTCTTAAAGGATAACCTCACTTTGGCGCAGAATAGAATGAAATAACAATAGATCAACATCGCAATGAAATAAGTTTTGATGTAGGTAATTGGGTATTCCTACGACTACAGCCATATAAACAAATTTCCCTCAAGAAAGATAAGAAGGATAATAAATTATCACCAAAGTATTATGGTCCGTATAGGGTGTTGCAGAAGATAGGTACTATGGCATACAAATTGGAGCTTCCTACAACTTCATGAGTGCACCCAGTTTTCCATGTTTCATGCTTAAAGAAGGTTATAGGTGACAATCTCCCAGTTCAAACAATATTTACAGAACTTGATGAGGAAGGAAAAATCATATTGGAACCTGAAGTAGTGACAGAAACAAGAAATTGATAGCTACAAAATCGATCAATTTCAGAGTATCTCATCAAGTGGAAGAACTTACCCACTGAAGATTCCACATGAGAGGATGCAAATTTTATACGGAAGCATCTAGAACTACTCAAGCATTGAGGACAACACTTTTTTGTAGGAGAGGGGAATGTTAGGTCCCTATAATACTAGTGATTCCCCCATTACTATCATCATTGTAGCCATTATTGTTATTATCGTGCCCCTATTGTCCCCATATTGTTATTATTGTGCCCCATAGAAGCCCACTATTGTTATTTTTGCTACTTTATATTATTATTGTTATGTCGGGTTTGATTATATTGTAACCCATTAAAGTCCTGTATATAGAAAGGAGGCTTTATCATTTGTATCATCCAGTAATTTTTCATTTGTGTAATGTAAAGGAGGTTGCCTCCTCGAAGAGGGTGATTTCTAAGTTGTTGATCTTTATTTTCTATCTTTTTGTGAGTTGGTTTCATAACAGTCAGAACCATCGAACCCCCCTCACTCAAATGAATTTGAGGTTTTTTTTCATATATAGAAAACGTCATAATTATTTACCATAATTAAAAGGAAAAAAAATCATTTTGAAAAATAAATCGATTTTTAAAAGGACTTGAAGGCTTTCCCATCTTCTTGGAATTTAAGAAAAGTAATGGTCACTTTTATAATTCGTCATTAAATTATTTCATCTATATTTCAATCCATTGTAATAAACTTCCTTACCCTTTAATCGATTTATAATTCATAATCCTCCCTTACAAAATAAAAAACCATAATTAATTTTTATAGTACAATTAAAAATAAAATCAATGAATTAATATTTTCTTACACATCAATTATGTATTAATCTCTCTCCTCAAATCTTATTTTAATTTCCTCCACTAAATCTAGATAGATTCTTTCAAATTATAACAAATCCTAAATCCTGAAAATACATTCACAAATTTATTTAATTGCTTCTTGATTTGATCCTTATGGTAAATCATAAACTGTAACTTCTTCAATCCTTATGGAAAATTGTATTTAATTCCTCCAAGTGATAATGAAATGTTGGAATACATTACACGTGGGTGAGCTCACATAAGTGAATGTTAATTTAAAAACCATTCCCAACCCAAAACATTTATGCAATTTAATAAAATTTTCTTGCCCTAAAATAAAATTTAGGGTGAAATAAATTATATTTATGTTAGTCATAAGGAAAAGCTTCAAACTTTCCAGCCAAGGTGAAAGCCCCATAAAATTCTAGAGATTGGAGTTGGTTTTAGTATACGGTTCATATTTCTTATCGGGTGGAAAGTTTGCGGGTGTATAAATCTTCTTTTCCAACAAGTTAGTTTCCATCGATAGGTAATCCTGAAGCGACAGTTTTATTTGATGCACCAGAATCTAACAACTAATGTTCACCATGATTTGACACATTAACTGATAATACTTCATCACTCATACCTAAACCAGATGTCGAACCTGTATCAGTCGTATTTTCCTCCTTCTTCTCTGTCGAAGACTCTGCTTTTGAAGTTTGCTGCTGACGCTTCCAGCAGTCCTTCTTTAAATGCCCTGATTTGCCACAAAACCAGCACTTTAGCTTACTCTTCTTCCCTTTCGACTTTAAACGTGAGTTCGCTCGGCTTCTTGGGGCGTCTTTCTTTCGAACGACCTGTAACCATCATAGCTTCTGATGTAGAGGTTTCGGAATGCAACCTCCTCATTGTTTCTTCCGATAATAAGGATGCAACTACATCATCAAACTCAATAGTTTCTGATGAACTAAGACTTATAGAAGTAACAAAATGATCCCATGACTCGGGCAATGAGCACAATAAAGTAATAGCTTTATCCTTGGATGGATTTTTTACTTCTATACTTTGTAATTGCACAAGAATAGTATTAAAAGCATTTAAATGATCAGTAATCGATGTACCTTCCTTCATTCGCAAACCGTACAACTGTCGCTTCAGGAGAATCCTATTGGTTAAGCATTTGGTCATGTATAGTTTCTCCAGTTTCGTCCACAAACCAGCAGCTGTTGTCTCCGACACAATATTAAATAGGAAATCATTAGCTAGACACAGTCGAATAGAACTAATCGCTCTTTCATCCATCTCGTCCCACTCACTATCTGTGATGTTGTAAGGCTGTTTGGACTTGCCCAACAACGCCTTTGCCACGCCATGTTGGACAAGCAAATCATGCATCTTCACCTTCCAGATCTCAAAATTATTCTTGCCATTAAACTTCTCAATTTCAAACCGAACACTTTGAGTTTTCGCCATTTTGTATCAAAAAACACAATAATCTCCAATAACTAACCAGCAATTAAAAAAAAAAAAAACAACTGCCTATGCCTTTCTGCCTTTGCTTTTACATTTCAAATAAATAAACAGGACGAGATCATATGAATTACAAGAATTCGAATCAAAACCCACCCAGAGCTATTTGCTTTGTTGGAGTAACAACCATAGATGGTACAAGATTGATAAACAATACAACGAAAATTGAAACCGCGACCATCCTGTCGATCTTGACTTGTCTGTTAGCCATTTTTTTTCTGTTTAACTGTGTTGTTTATTTTAACTGATGTCGAAAACTCATAATTTTTTGAATGCCGAGTACACCGTCAAGGGTTTATTTATAATGAGTTGGTGAAGCAGCGGAGAAAAGGGCTATTTGTTGGGGAAACAGCATACAAATAAAACTCCGGGGTGGAAATTTTTTCGTTGAATTTGGTGCCTGGGCATTTGTGCAGAAAACACAAGATTCACCATTTGACAAGTTTTTGTTTTGGTTATTGATATTTAAAGCACTGTTTTCTAAGTTTAATTAAGAGATAGCATATGGGCTCATCTCTGCCGCTTGAAATAACAGACTTTATTGCAAACTCTCGGTTCTGACCATGGTGGCTTCAAATAAATCTACACACGCACCAGCGATTAAATGTCAGGCTCCACGCAATAGATTGACATACCTTTACTCAGCGCACATGATGCGCTTGGATCAGGCCCGTGCATATGGTAATCTCTGTGCATTCCTTTAAACATAGCTCGCTCCGCTCATTGCAAACCCAACAGGGCACCTCCACGCACGCATAGTAATGACAGCTCCTTTACACAGTGTGACAGCTCCTTTACATAGTGTGACAGCTTCTTTACAGAGCAAAAAATAACCTTTACGAAGTGCCTCCAGGCAGCACCTCCTCCAGCACGTCATACACAGCTCCCTCAGCGCTCCACCTTGAGCTCTGATACCAATTGTTGGAATCTAGAGGCACAGCAAAATTAAACAAAATAACACAGCAGAACAATCAAGCACATAAGACACAGTTTTTAACATGGTTCACCCAACCAATCTGGGCTACGTCCACCAAACATAGGCATCGGCAATTTATTAATCAAACAAGAGATTACATAATGAAAACCTCATAAAACTCTGACCCTCTTAGCCAACATCCGAATGATTGCCTGTTATATAGCATAGAGAATATAAGAGCCTCATTAACTCACTCACATCAAATATAGGAGGCATTAACTCCCTCCCAACAAACTGGAGTTAATCTAGGAACTGAATTTCTATTGTTGTCATCTTCAGAGATTTTTGCCTATTTCATTACAAACAGAAAATCTCAACATCGACGACATTCACATGAGGGAAGTTAGACAATGAGCCTCATGCATAAGTTGAAATTAGCCTCCATTCAACATAATTCACCTATCTCTGAATAATTTTAATAAACTTTTACAAAGTTTTAATAAATGTTTTAAAATACTTTTTATGAATTATTTATGTGTCTGTATAATTACAGCTTGAGTGGGCTTAATGGTTAAGAGCATGGTCTTCCTCTTAAGAGGCCACTGGTTCAAAACCAGAGGGGGGTAGAGTATGTATGCCTTTGTAGACTTAGCAGTCAAATCGCTACACGGAGGTGAATCCCCTGTCCCATAAACAAGGGAATCTCATACACAAATTTGGTATCTTGCTTGGCTGTGACCTTAAAATTGGATAATATATATATATATATATATATATACATATATATATATATATATATATATAAGTCAAATCGCTGCACGGAGGTGGGTCCCTGTCCCATAAAACAGGGAGTATCATAACACTAATTACATGTATATATATATGAGAAGTCCACTTTCACAAAATAAAAAAATGTTATTATAAGAAACATTTTATTTATATCTTTCCATTATTTAAATTCCCCCCTTTTGTAGACATTATTGTCCATTTTCATGGACAACTAGTTGTTAATCACATTTAGTCACAATTATGATATTAATAATGTTTTAGTGGTGTGTATTATTATGGCATCTTAGTTAGTATTATTAATCATTTATGTATATTTATTTATATATGATAAATAAAATTAAAATAATAAAATAATTATAATAACACACACACACACACACACACTTATGGATATGTTATGTTATCTAAATAATGTCGCAAAATGTCATTAATGTTATTTTGCATGATTGAAGTCTTTTATTTATTTTACTGATACATTTTTTTGTGTGACTAGGGATAATGTGTCAAATAGGATAAAGACTAATGAAACAACATCCCTAAAGGAAGCCAACTTTTTTGGAGAGGGTTGAATTTAGCACCAACCAAAAGAAAGGACATTCATCCAACAACCATAAGGTGTCCAAAACTAGATGATCATTCAAAAAAAGAGGCACTATATGTTTAGGGGGATCATATCATATATGTCTAGTTTCTAGAGCAACAACAACTACAAGAAGACATAAGGAAATGTTGTACGAATTTTTGATTCTTGCAGGTATCGTTGCTTATAATGTTTATAGATAAATTTGGATGGCAGACTTCAAGTACCTAATAAAATAAATATCAACCCTCGAGAAGGGAATTATGAAAAGGAGAATTCACATTAGGAGCTTCACCCTCAGTCATTAATTGAAAGGGGGAGAACAAGTAGGTTTTAGACATTTTCCATTTACGTCAAAGGGGGAGAGAGTTATTCATGGCTCATGCAAGGAGAGAAATCTCAACGATATTGTGTTATGTTGAAAGTATCATGAGGAGTGGCCATGAATATGAAGAAAGTGTTGTGTTTCCATCAATTCCAATGGGTGGAATTGTTGGATATTTGGCATTGCTAGGTTGGTTGGTGGCATCACGTTTGTTTTCATTGATGTCAATTGGGCTAGCATTTATTTTCATGGTGTGTTAAGCATAGGGTAGTTCCCATCATCTCTTTAGTCTTTAGTAAAGAACCATCATAGTAGCAGGTCTATTGAAGAAGTTATTAATCTTGTATCTATGGTGGTTAGGAGTCTTAGTATTTGAATGCATTTTTCCTTAGAGATCAACTTAGATTCTCCTAGATATGGAATATATGGATAGTGCTCAGAAAGAGATTTCCAATGATATGTTGAAACTATCGCAAAATTCTTGTAGGATCAAATGTTACGGTTGGTCAAAGTTAGTAGGCCAAAAGTAAAACTTTTGACTTGGGCATGGGTCCCACTACACTGTCAACATACATATGGTGTAAAAGGTACAAGTGGTAGAGTGGCATTGGTAGAATTTAATATTAAGGGGTATACCAGAGGTACTGCCGAGAGCACGTAATCCTGATAGTTCTTCCCCAAGTGTTATAGAAATGCTTGCAAAACATTGAAGTGTTGGGAGGATAAGGTGTAGGGGTGAACTGACACTAAGGTACAAAATGCACAAATCTAATTGGAGTTCAAAAGAGATGGTAGAATAGGTCCCACTTGGGGCATGCCACCCTCGAGGGTCTTCCCCAAAATTTCACAAAAGAACGCAAGTCTAATTCTACAGGATGATAAGGCTCTAGGAAGATGTGGTGGAGCATGCACATTGTCTTGCGATGGAGACCTCTTAACACGTAATATCGATACAGGTTCCCGAGATAGTACAAAAATTCACATAAAGTTGAACACATAGGATGGTGTAACTATAGGAGGACATGGAAAATAATAGAGCAGTGGGAAAAAGGTGTCAATTGGTAGAGTTTAATTGTGGGGAGGTCCCACATCCACATCAGCTTGGGAATATTTCCCTAGATGCACCCAAGATGTGTGCAAAGGTGAAGCTTTAGGATGACATAATTTTGGGAGGAATCACCATGTAGATATAGGCAGTGATTAGAATAAGTACTACAGTGGGAGGCCAAACAAGACAACTCATCCTAGGAGTTATTCCCTAGAAGCTTCAAAGGATGGCGCTTAAGTTAAACCTCATGCTAAAGGAGCACCAAGACATGATATAAAGTGTAAGTGGATAGGCACATCATCTTGATAGTTTCCCTATTTGTCAATGTGTGTGGAGAATGACCCCACATGAAACAATTTTGGAAGTCATTCCCCAAAAGGTTTAGTTGTGGTGCACAACTAAAGGGTTTGGATGAAAAATCAGCAGGACATGGAGAAATATGAGTTGCCATCGATAGGTAATCCTAGCTACTATTTGATTGACTTGTGTTTACTATGGATGACTCACTTGAACATGTAATCCCAAATGTTTTCAAAGGCATGCTGGGGAAATAAGGATGGGGGGTAAAGGAAAGCCCAAGATGTGGTTATGTGTAGTTTTGTGACCATGGGTATGGAAGGAAAATGTGCAGTGATTAAGCCCTTAGGGCTATAGAATAAAGGAGCGCATGGGAGCCAATTTTGTGAAGGTTTTGCACTTTTTTATGACCAAGGGAATTCAGCCTTACAACAACAAATCAACATTGAGGGATAAGCACCAGTTGGATAGAATAGGTCGACAACTATTTGTGATATATTTAGCATGTGCGCCATATGTGGCATAGAGCCACATATGTGGTTAACGATGCTTTCATAGAAATAATTAAAATCCATTTAGGCTAGTAAATTGTCATTTTTTTTTACTTACTTATTTATTTTATTTATTTATTTATTTATTTATTTATTATTTTTTAATTTTATTTATTTATTAATTAATATATATATAATATATATATATATATATATATATATATATATATAAATATATATATATATATATATAATATATATATATATAATATATATATATATTATAATATATATATATATTTTATTTTATATTTTCTGATGGGTTTGGGATATGTGAACAATAGTAGACAACATGCTTCATATCAGCATGCATAATGTCGACATGACAAGATAGCAAGTCAATATATTTATGCTTAATATAACTAACATTTAGGTGTGCATGACAACACTTAAGGACACATAATTATAGCTAGAGATAAAGGTGTTAAATTTTCTATAGGCCTATATTTTTCTTTTCTTTAGATAATTGCATTTCTTCATTTACATATTAAATTCACCCCATAACATCATAACATTATTAAATTTTATCACATTATTCAACAACATCTGAATTGTATAGCAAAAATAATATCATAATCAATGGAATCGAACACAAACGAACAATAGAAAAAAACAATTCAATCACAGAGACACTAGGATTGGTCAAAGACAAGGGAAAAACCCACTATCAGGAAAACCATTTAAAATTTTTCTTATTTTAGATTTTCATTGAATTATTCAACAAACTAGAGTACAATGATCCATATCTTCAACCATAATCATATCCAACAAAATAAACTACAAAAAATCCATGAGATGAACCCAACAATGCTAATAATGAAAACCTTAATTCAGTAGCTTGATCAACTGTCACTATCTATAGTCAACTACCAACTCTCTGATTAACCAACAGAATCTGCATTCAACTGTAAAATTCAAACGCTAGGTCCCAACCAAATCTAGAGAGTGATGTGCATGTGGCTGAAACCATCCAATCACACACATGAGCCCGTGTGCCTACGATTGTGACCGAAAATTCCTTGTTTAATTCTTGTGACTGGTAATGAAAACCATAAGCACATGTACAAGATTCAGACCCTGCAATATCAAACATATACGAACCAATCTTTGTGACCCAACCTCAAACCTGTGTGAATGAAACCCAAATAAATACGAATGAGCATGAAGATTTCCAAATGAGCTTGAGGTCACTTGAATTTATTGGCTTCCAAGGGTGTCCAGTTTCTTATTAGGGATGACCTATCCTTTTGTGCACCTATGGAATTTAATTCAAAAAATACACTTTCCCTTGCCCAAATTGAATGCTTCAATAGTCAAAATTGGTCCTCTCGAAAAGAGGAACCTCATCCCATGGTTGGAATTTGTCACTAAGCTACCAAATTAACACTCCCACTCATTTAGGGAGAAATTCCAAATGGATCACATAATCATCATCAGTGTCCTGGCATCAGATCATATCCTATCTCAAGTATCTCATCATCAACATCACAACTCATCTCTTCTCGTATTCGCTAATCTCTTAAATTTCTCTTCCCATATCGTGAAAATTCTCGAATCTAAAAGAAGAAGACTTTGATATCAGAAGGGAGCCTAATATACCACCCTCTATTAATTGGGGAGCCACTGCTACCACCTGGAATTACTATCAATGGGGAGCCCAATGCTAGCACTTGGGAAACATTAGAGAGCTTATCATTAGGGAGCCCTACGCAACCTGGAACCACATCAGAGAGCAAATCTAAAATCGAAAACCAATCACAATGAGAAATGTACTATTGGACACTCTCACCTGATGTCCATGACAGTCGGAAGGTCCTACAGGACACCCTCACCCCATGTTAAGAAACAAGAGAGATACATCTTACCAATCAAGGATCACAACCATCTTATTGAATTTTGATCCTCCCAACAATGACACTTAATTTACATGTGGTATAATACCTGCATCATAATCCACTTGGGATGTACACCTCCAAGCACTCTTTCAACCCATTGGCCAAATGGGGAGTGGTATTCCCAACAAGCCGAGCTTGTGGGTATGATTATAACTGGGGTATACTCTGCATATACCAAGATAGAGGAGAAACATCTCTAACCTTATGGGAAATAGATAGGTGTGGTACCTTATATTCCAGAGTTCCTTCAACCCCAAGATTCATTCATCTCGGTTCCACACCCTAGGCGCTTAGAAAAGGGGGAAAACATGGCTATGTGTCCTCAATTAGACATGATCTCTATAGATCATAAACATATCATTATGCTCATATCTGATATTGGTTTCAAATACTCACTAAAGATTTCAACCATAATGTCTTAATAGCAGTAGTGTCTTATTCATGTAGGACATCAAATCAAATATTATATTAGAACAAATATATATTAAAAAATGATACCTTATTCATCCTCCCTCTCACGGAGGTAGAATCAACAATCCTACACTTTATTCATAACAGATAACCATCTCAATATGTAAAGATATCTCAGTCTCTGTTGTATACGAGATTCTCTATGTTGGGTGTAGTATATGGTGTATTAAAATACCAACATTTAATATCAATCCAGGATCCATGGACTTTGAGCCACAACATTCAAAATTCCATAGACAACCCCTAGCAACTTGGAAATCAAATTCTAGTCTAACTTGTGCATCAATATCTTTATAGATTCCTGCAATCATTGATCAATTCAAATCCTGCATTCAAAAACGTTCATTAGAAATGAAACCATAAACACTCTTCCTACAAATTACAAACATTTAGAAGAAAGCCTAATTATTTTCAACTGAATCCTAACTACTAAGAATCGTAGAGAAAACCCTAACTATTAATCAATCTAGAAATATGAGCATTGACCAAGTGAATGTAAAGACTATATTTTCAGCTACAGAACAAAAACAAGTAAATCCAAAATAATCTAATCTCCACTAATACCAAACAAGATTCTCAATTAAAATAAAAGCTCTATTCAAGTTCTTGTACTAAACCCTTTTCTCATCTCAATTCTATGTGCAAGAAAGGGAAATGAAATCACTCCAATTTCTGTATAAATAAGAAAATAAAATCATGGTTTCAATATATTCCTATTATTTACCAAGGACATCCAAGTGTATCGGCTAAATAAGCAATCAATGTGTGCATAAAAGAACACAATCCTTACCCTAATTGAATATTTGCTCACACACTTTGACCAAGGATCTACCTTAATCCAACCTAAGGGTTTGAGACTATGATAACAACACTCATGCAAAAATAAAGATGTTTAAGAAAAAGTACTTTATAGCTCTAAATAGTCAAATCCAAAAAGTATTTATCCAGACAAGGCTTCAAATTTATGACTTAAAAATATTATTTCTTTCTCTATCAACAATTATTCTTGCAATCAATGTATATTGTCATTAAGAGTGCATTTTCTCAAAGATATATATCATCGTTCAAATTACAAAATACACAAACTTCTTAAATTGAATTGAGTATGGTGATCAAATAATCATATAAAATCAAAGGAACATACTCTATTCTATATGAGCCAATCATGAACTAAATGAAAATTCTGGCTTGCAACTATCTTAAGTAAAAATTGCAAATCACTTTCCCATTTTTAGGTAACTAGGGTTATTGATATAAGAAGATTCAGATCCAAAGTTAGAATACAAGCAACAAGATTTCCAAGGTTCATAGGTTGGACATGCTTTATGTGGTGACAAGAGATTTTATAAGTTTGAAGAATCTCCACTTTTATATCAACGGTGCTTCAAAAATTATGGATCCAATTCACACTTGAAGATATTTCTACAACCACACCTCGTAAGAAATTAGATCTATAACCAAACTATTATTTTGTCATCAAATTGATACTAGACTTATCATCTCCCAATCTTAGACCTGAGTAATTTAGAATTTAGAATTATTTTATCTCCATGATCCAATATATGTAATGGTTCATTGATTCACATAGTCAAATAAAGTAATTAAAAATAATCTCACACTTATAATCCCAAATTTCCAAATCCAAATACCAAGCAATTAGAATCAAAGTGTTGAGTCTATGTGGAGAAAACAAATTTTAAGGAAATGACAAACACATACTTATTAAGTTAAATAACCCACATAGTTGATATGCCAAAATTGTAATAAGATACACACCAATCCTAGATCTACAAACTACATGAGGAATATACAAACAAAGGGGTCTTGAGCTAGTCTAGTGGGTCCTACTAGTCTAGCCCATGCCTTTATTTAAAACCCTTAGATGACAGAAGCAAAATGAATAATCAAATGCACAAGAAATGAAAAGAGGAACCTGACATTAGAACTTGTGTATTAAATCAAATTAGTCTTTTACATCACCAGCCATATGCTCAAGGTCCAAACCAACACTATAGAATTTAGAATAGCATCCTCCTCTCTCAAATAACATGGCTAGGATCTTTTTGAAGGTTACAAGGTGAATTTTGGCTCTAACAACCCAATTTCTCAATTCTAAGATTTTTTTTGTGTTTAACAAATTGGCCTCAAAGAATCTCATATCACTCTCAAATCCTAATGAATTTTGCAAAAAAATTCTGAGGAAGCCTAATTTTCCACGTTTTCAACAAACACCTCTCTTTTAATTTTCTAATTCATCATCATTTCCTCGTAAATCATTCCCCAAGTTGACTGCTTAGATACTTTTACAATTATGGGTTTAACATGATTTTTTACAAATCTACCTCAAAGACCCCTTTAGATCTCCCAAGCTATGACAAATTTTGGAAAACCATTTGAGTATTAATCAGTTTCCTATATTGGTCACAAAATTGTGTTCCATAATTTTAGGATTCTTCTTCAAATGTAGACAAATCAAGGTGAAAGTTGGCAGTTTCAAAACTCCACGAATTTTGGGACTGATTTGTCCATTTGCTTCTAGAAACTCACAAGTACGGCCTAGGTGCCATTTTACTAATGTGGAGGTTGTAGCACATCATTTTGGAAAATAACCATCTTCGGTTTTCCCCAAAAGTGTGTCAAGATGTCAAATTCCCAAATTGGTGTAGGAATGTTGGTGTAGGAACAGAACTTGGTGCAAATAATTGTTGATGCATGTGTATCTTTGAATGTGATTTCATATGCCTTCGTAATAAAACACAACCATAATTAATAACCATTTTGATTCAAATCTGATTGAAATAGAGGAAATAAGTTAAATAATGAATAGTTACTTGATCGTGCTCAAAGTTTAAGATACTAGCCCAACAATTGTGCAATATTATAGTAATAAAAATGGAAACCATGGTAAGCATAGGGTGAAAATGAGAATTAAACATGAAAATTCCAGGGCATAACATCCCCTCATGTCGATCATCTTGCATGCCCTCATGCAAGCAAAACCTCTAATAGTGACCAAAGTTAATCAAAATTGCAGGACTAGGGTTTCTCTATTAGAATCATGTTTCATAGACCAAAATATTCTTAAATGATAGGGATAATTTAGTGAGAGAATGTATGTAAGTTTCATGTGATTTCATCTTCCTTTGAATCAATAACATAAGAAAGAGTTTTGATGAGGGATTTAGTGATGTCAAGTCTAACTTTTATTATTTCCAAAAGAGTAACTAATGTGAGGGTAACCAAAGGAATGCTAACAATGTTGTTAATGCAAGAATAATGTTATCATGAAATAGACAACCATAAAAATTTCCACAAAGAATCTCAAGATAAGTCCAAATAAGTAGGTCTTCACTTTCAATAACCTCATTATATAAATAGAAGTGACATTAGTTGAGATCCAAGGCATTAAAATGGATGGAAATAGGGAAAAATAAATATGGCAAAATAATACCTTCCCAGGAAGACCATCTTACCTTACCCAAGCATATAGCTAAAGCTCCTCTCGTTCAAGCAAAGTGAATCACTTGCACTAAGGGTCCCACGTCCATAAAAACCAAATTATTTAAAGAGACAGAACTCTAAATCATAACACTAGAAGGATCCTAAATCCATTCTCAGAGAGATATGATAATGAGTTTAGGGAAAGACCAAAACAACCAAGTAAATCATAGTGTAAAATTAAATTTAATACCATAGGCATGGCCCTGTTGCCAACAAGAATCTATAGTCCTAATAGGGACACCTTTTAACCCCACGAAATACCTATGCCCCATGTATTAGATATATATTGAGAGTCATTTAAAAGAATTTACTTTGGTTTAGGAATTAAATGAAGGTCATTTTCCTAGCTTAGTAACCAACGAATGACAGTTCCATTCACAAGAACTAACAAGAATGAATAATTTGGCTCATGATGATACCACTTATCTTCCAACTTTTCAACTCAAAGCCATTATCATGGCTTGGTGACGAGTGGAAGTAATGTCATTCACTTTAGGACCCATGAACATGGTAGGTCGGTTCGTAATGAGACCCCCTATCCCTTAATTAATCTATTTATGTTAAAGAAAATATTATTAGGATTAACATGAGATAGGTTACTTAATAGTTGGGGAGGAAAATCTTCTCCTTAAGAGCGCAAGATGGCATGAAATTTTTTTAATTACTAATATTTACTCGTTGGTCCTTCTACCCTAAAGACTCATTTTAAAGAAAAAAAGTTGGAAAATAATTGAAAGATTCCTCGAGTTGATCATGCTATGGTTCTCATGAGATCTCTTTATGGTTTTATAGGAGTGTTCCACCATAGGAGGCCTTTCATGAATACCTTCGAAGAGAAACTTGAAAAGGTTTCTTGGATAAGAGTTTGTTAAAATGAATAGGCTAGAAGTAGGTTTTCAAGCTTATGAATGGAAATTATTAAACATAACTATAACAATACCCCTAACTATACCAATGAATAATATTGGTCGATGATCAAAGTCACTTTAAAAAATATGAGGCATTAAGAGTGAATTACTTCTGACAAGTCTTACCATAAGAGTGCATAATGACATAAATTTCAATAGTTGTGCCTTAGGAATTGCAGTTTCAAGAGTGAAACTATACAATTTTATTTTAGATGGAACTTTTATTCATTACTCTTATACTACCATAGCCTAATTTAAAGAGAGGAATATCTCCTTCAAGTGTAGGAGTACTTCCAATGTAGCCATGTGTGTAACAAAATACTAAATATACTCACACTCAGTTTTAAAAAAAAACTTCAAGACATACGAGAGTATGAGCAACTAATTGCTTTAATTGATATGGTACCAAGAGTTGTTGAATGATGAGGGAATAAGTTGTGCAAAGGACTGCTTGAAACCAAGATTCAATTGGATCAACATATTTATGATTCTCCAACTCATATAAATCTTCCACAACTCAATAATCACTCCGTTGGAGACATAAAGGATATAGTGAAAGAAAAAGGAAAAATCCTTGGAGTTTAGGCTCAAATATCTTCTTTTTAGAATGATAGTAATGGTTAAGGGAAATTCTAGGGGTTTGAGCTTCAATAACAGTTTAAGAATAGATTCCAATTATAGATTTCTCCTCTAATAGTCTTTGAATTAGGTCTTCTCGAGGTGAATGTTCTATAGTGATAGGAGATGTTTTCAAACTCACTCCTTCCCCCAACCTTGAAGATATATAATTTTGTTCAGAAGGGGAATCAATGAGAAGAATAGGTGTGTTAAATTGTTCTGCAAATTCCTTGTTTGGATTAGGGTTAGGTATAAGGTTAGGTTTTATATTAGGGTGTGTATTAGGGTTACGTCTACGGTTTGAATTAGAGTATGGATTAGAGTTTTGATTAGGGATAGGGTATGGATTAGGATAAGGGTTGAGATATGGCTTGGGGTAATGGATAGGATAGGGATTAGGATAAGGTCTAGGGTATGGATTAGAGTAAGGTTGCCAAGGTAGCCGGGACCATAGAGGATGATAACTTGATGGTTCATTAAGTGGAAATTGTGGCTATTGTTGTTTTTCAAGTAATTGATTTTGAATGAAATATTTTCCTAGGGAAGAGGCCCTAGACCATTCCTGAGGCCATGGGGATATTTGGCTCGAAGAAGAGGTCCAAGGAGAGTGCCACTGTGGCCATGAAGTAGGATATTCAATTGGAGGACAAACAAAGGTTTTCCATAAAACTGTAGGATTATAAACATATTGAGGAACCTATTGAGGAGAATATGAATTAGCCAAGTATTGAATATGAATAGGTTTTGAGTTATACCCGATAGTTGATACAATTCCTTACTTGATTTCCTGAGTACCTTTAGCAGTCCTGTAGTGATGGATAGTGTTCTATTGAGTGACCTTGCTTGTAAAATTTGCAAACTTTCAGACCACTAAGTGGACATTCTCCCAAGAAGTGCTCATTTCTATAATTAGAGAAAATTATCAACAATGTTTCTTCATCATTCTCCTATTCTCACTGTAAATATCCTAATGTTGAAATCAAATATTTAATAATATCATCTTCATGTTCAAGAAAAATATTAAATTTTTCACTTGTTATATCTTCATTCGATAATTTGTATATCTTTGTAGTAGCATCAAAACTCCTCATTGAAAGATTTCTCAAAATACCATTTTTCTATGCTCAACAAGCTTTTGGTATATACTGTCATCACATAGATAAGTACATAGGGGGTTCTTACAACACCCAAGAAATTAAAAAATAAATAAAAATGTGCAGGAAATAAAAAGAAAAACTTGTAAGAAAAACTAGTTGGTGAAAAAGAAAATCAAATGTAATAGGTCACCAAGGTCAATCCCCTAAGTGCCTCCTGATCAATGACGTATAAAATGTATTAATAGACCAATAGTTAATGTCAATCCAAGGTCTATGGAACTTGAGGCACAACACTGATAATTCCATAGAGAGCCCCTAACAACCTACAAATCAAATTCTAGTCTAACTTGTGCATAAATATCTTTATAGATTCCAGTAATAAATGATCAATTCAAATCCTGCACTTAAAAACATTCATTAGAAATGAAACCATAGACACTAATCCAACAAATCACAAACATTTAAATGCAAACCTGATGATTGGAAATTGAATCCTAACTATTAACAATCAAATAGAAAACCATAACTATTAATCAATCTGGAAATCATGGTCATTGACCAAGCAAATGTAGAATTTGTCTTTACAACTACATAACAAAAACATGTAAATCCCAAACAATCCAAACTCTACTAATATCGAACAAGATTCTCAATTCAAAATAAAATCTCTATTCAAGTTCTTGTACTAAAATATGTTTCCTCTCAATTCAATGTGCAAGCAAGGGAATTGAAATCACTCCAATTTATATATAAACAAGAAAATAAAATCATGCTTTGAATCTATTCCTAGTGTTTACCAAGGAAATCCAAATGTATTGGCTAAATAAGCAATCACTGTGTGCATAAACAAAATCAATCCTAACTCCAATTGAATATTTCCTCACACAATTTGACCAAGGATCTACCTTAATCAAACTTGAGGGCTTGAGACTATGATAACGACACTCATGCAAAAAAAAGATGTTGAAGACTAAGTATTTTGTGGCTCTAAAGATGCAAATCCAACAAGCATTTATCCATACTGGGCTACAAATTTATGACTTAAAAAGATCTAAGTATTTCTTTGTCAATAATTATTCTTGCACTCAATGTATATCATCATTACAAGTGCATGTTCTCATAGATATATATCATTGTTCAAATTACTAAATACACAAATTTCTTAAGTTGAATTGTTTATGGTGATAAAATAACGATATAAAATCAAAGGAACAAAATATGCTTTGTATCAACCAATCATAAATCAAATGATAATTTTGGCTTGCAACTATCTTAAGAAAATATTCCAAATCACTTTTTAGTTTTTAGGTAGCTACAGTTATTAATATAAAAAGATTCAGATCCCAAGTTACAATACGAGCAACAATATTTCCAAGGTCCATGGGTTGTATGTGCTTTATGTGGTGGTAGGAGATTTTAGAAGTTTGAATAATCTCCACTCTTGTATCAACAACGCTTCAAAAATTATGGATCCAATTCACAGTTGAAGATATTTCTACCACCACACCTCATAAGAAATCAGATCTATAATCAAAATATAATTTTATCATCAAAGTGATACTAGATTGATCGAATGTAATGATTCATTGATTCACATAGTCAAATAAATTAATTAAAAAGAATCTCATAGTTGTAATCCCAAGTTTCCGGTTATAAATACCAAAAAATTTGAATCAAAGTGTTGAGTCAATATGGAGAAAACAAAGTTTAAGGAAATGAAAAACACAAATTTTCTAAGTTAAATAACCCACATAGTTGATATGCAAAAATTGTAATAAGATACACACCTATCCTAGATCTATGAACCACACAAGAAATATACAAATAGAGGGGTCCTGATTTGGTCTGGTGGGCCCTACTAGTCCAACCCACACCCTTATTTAAAACCTTAAATTATAGAACCAAAATGAATCATCAAATGCACAAAAAATGAAAAAGGTACCTGACATTAGAAGCTTGTATATTAAATCAAATCAGTCTTTTACATCAACAACCATATGCTCAAGGGCCAAACCAACACTATAGAATTTAGAACAGAAACCTCCTCTCTCACAGACCATGTCTATGATTTTTATGAAGGTTACAAGGAGAATTTTGGCTCTAACAACCCAATTTCTCAATTATGGAAAATTTTGCATTTTTAACAAATTGATCTCAAAGAATATTGCAAAACTCTCAAATCCTAATGAATTTTGGAAAAATATTCCGAGGGAGCCTAAATATCCATGTTTTCAACAAGTATCTCTCTTGGAATTTTTTAATTCAACTCCATTTCCTTGAAATAGTTCCCCAAGTTGAATGTTGAGATACTTTTACAATTTTGATTTTAACACGACTTTTTACAAATCTTCCTCAAAGACCCCTTTGGATATCCCAAACTGTAACAAATTTTGGAGAACCATTTAATTGCTAATAAATTTCCTTTACTAGTAACAAAACCCATGTTCTATAATTTTGAGATTCTTCTTCAAATGCATGCAAATATAGGTGAAAGTTGGCAGTTTGAAAACTGTGTGAATTTTGGGGCTGATTTGTCAATTTTCTTCTAGAAACTCGCAAGTGCGACCTGGGTGAATTTTTATTGATGTGGAGGTTTTATAACATTAATTTGGACAATAAACATCTTTCGTTTCCTTGAAATTGTACCGAGATGTCAAAGCCCCAAATTGGTGCAGGAATGCTACTGTAAGAATGTTGGTGTAGGAACAGAACTTGGTGCAATTAATTGTTAATGCATGTGTATATTTCACCATGATTTCATACACGTTCCTAAAACAACACAAGCACCATAATCAATAACCATTTTGATGCAAATATTATTGAAATAAAGGAAATAGGTTAAATAATGAATAATCACTTGATCATTATACAAGTTTAGACACTAGCCCAACAATTGTGTAAAATTATAGTAATAACAATGAAAACCATGAGTAAGAATAGGGTGAAAATGTGAATTAAACATGAATATTCAAGGCCTGACATTCTACCAATCATATCACACTCTTTGTCATCACAATGTATCACTGTCACATCTAGAACCAGTTCAAAAATAGTTCTCTAAAGAGTTTCTTTAACCTACCTCATAGCTAGCATGCTAGCAACATGGTACTTAACCTCGATCTTGCTTAAAGCTACAGAAATTTCATCCAAAATATCATAGAATATCTCATGCTAAAGTAACACCCATATGTGCTCATCTCATCAAAATTGATCCCAAACAACATCAATCCATATGTGCAGTCACATATCATAGGAAGAATATATTACACCAAAAAAATTATCATCCCATGCAAATATCTTGAAGTGACCTTTGCAGCAACTTAGTGTGTATGAAGTGACTCAATCACGAATTGACTTAAGTCATTCTTCGTAAAATATGTCTAGACGAGTGTTCACAAGTAACATAAATTCCTTAATCAACTGTCAGTTTCCAAGTGAGGTTCAACAATATCTTTTGTATAACTTCTTGAAATTCAATTGGAGTGTCCAAGGATTTGCAATTCCACTTTCCAAAAAATCTTTAATAGCTTCACGATATACATTTCCTAATCCAAACTTTAGAAAGTAATTCATCATGCTAAGATCATTAGAGGCTTGTTACCTATCAAGAATAGATCACCAGCATATAAAACTAAAATCAAAGTCATACCTTGGACCACTTTGAAGTAGACTATTGGATTGGCACATATTCCTAGCTTCACCAGGTAAGTGTCAATGCAAACATACCAGATTCATGAAGCTTGCTTCAAACCATACAATGATATCTATAAACATTATACTGATCAAACTAGTATACTCAACCTCACACAAATCAAGATTGTGCAATATAATCAACTAAGTCAGCTTATCAAGCCTAACATGCCAAATCAAAACTAATATCGAATTCATAAAAATTTATGCTAATATCATTGTAACAAACTCTTTAGACCAGCTTTCAGAAATAGCTCACATCCAAAATGCCATGTTATCTATTTTCATGTCAAAAAATTATTATTAAGTAGTATCAAACTCCATCATACCATCCACATAATTATAATATGAATTATTTTTATCATTATACATCAAAGATAAGTCATATAAGTTTCATGCATTGATTATGAGACCACTACATACTGAATCACAACTACTTATACTTTGACCAATGTGCCGAAGCTAATGATCCCAATAAAAAATCAATATTGAATGCCAATATTAGTTACTGAAATTCGTTATGCCCACATAGCAATGTTATTAAGGAAAATCATCAGTTATCGAGTCAAAACATTTATTTTTTTGTCGCTATGAATTCAATCAATCTATAAACAAAAACATATCTATTAACTATCAAGCATCATGTCAAAACTCCAATACTGCTCATCTATATTAACTAATAAGACAAGTCTTGTCAAACACTTTAAACTATTACCAATTACTCTCATATACTAGACTCAATGATTAATCAAAATAACATTATGATATGCATAATTCAGTCCCCTACAAACACTGGTTTAGTTAACACATTATTCTCTATAGTAAGTAAAACATTCAAACTTCCCTGCTCATATAAATTTCTATTGTCTGTTCCATATCTGTAGGACAATCATACCCCTAGTCCACTCCTAATTTCTTGCATAAAGCTTCAGTTTTTGTGACCTGCATGCACAACCACACTTGCAGGCCTTCTTTCGTGTAGTTGAGAGAATTACAACCACACTCTTAAGCCTTGTTCTATGTGGTTGGGGATTAGACTAGAAGAAACCTTCTCTTCGTAGAGAAGAACTTGTTGTAGACTAACAACATCATATATTTGACTATTCATGTCCAAAAATCTTACTTCAACAATAAATAATAATTTATACATTTAGTGCAAATGATAATAGGTGTAAGGTCTTACGGGGAGTCCCTCCCTCTGAATAGGAAGCCACTTCAATCATCATCATATAATACATCAACTTGTCTATTGTCATGCATCAACAAAACTATTAAATCATGAAATCTATAACAACCCTGGTGAAAATTCTATGTAAAAAATATATAAGGCCACAGTGATGGGACAAGTATTCCAAGTTGAATGATGGGCAGGACATCCTAGTGGGTGTTCATTTGGTTGTTTATGGCTAAGGTAATCAACAAAGGCAATGGCTAAGGCATTAAAGAGGCAAACAAGTATTTTGGCACATTTATTTATGAAAATAAAGGAAATTAGGAGAAAAGGAAGGTGAAAGGTCACAATTTGCACGTGAGGAAGAAATTGAAGGAAAATGAAGAAAATGGAGGCCTTATTAATAAAAAGGCTTCTAAGGATCAGTGGGAAAGACTTGATCAATTTAGTTTTGGAGCCCTCTCATTATTATCTCTCTCTCTCTCATATTCTTGGAGACTTAGAGTTTTATTGGAGCAGTCTTGGAGGGTGTGGCATACTTGGATTCTTGGAGAAAGAAGGCAAAGGAAGGGAAGAAAAGCAAAAGAGGCCATCAAGATCAGCAACTACAACAATTTTTCTTGCAGGTACCAAGTTGCAGGTATGTTTTCCTCACTAGTTTTAGCATGCATGGAACATGCATGTGGTTTCTTGGCTATGATCTATCCTTGGCATAGGGGATTGCCTTGGCTGACAGTGGATTGCCTAGCCTTGCCATTTCCTGAATATCCATGATCATTGTGGGTTTATTTCTGTTGTTTTGTTTTGGTTAGTTCTCATGTTTCCTTAGATTGGGTCGATCTGTTAGTTCTTGGAAGCCTTGGTTGGACAAATGATCTGGAAGCCCTATAACAGGTTGGGTTGAGTTACTAGTATCATAGCCTTGGTTGGAAAAACAGTCTAGAAGCCCTGTAACAACTTGGGTTGAGTTACTAGTCCTGGTAGCCTTGGTTGGACAAACGCTCTAGAAGCCCTTGGTTGGAAAAATGCTCTGTAAGCCCTTCATTGAGTTACTAGTCTTAGAAGCCTTGGTTGGACAAATGATCTGGAAGCCCAGTAAAATCTATGAGTTGAGTTACTAGTCCTGGGAGTTGGGTTGGAACAAATGCACTAGAGCCTAGGAAGGTTGGGATAGAGACTGAGCAATTGATGGTTTTCGTGATGTCCAACCATGAGGTGGAACCATTGTTTGATGAGTTGAGGTAGATGGCCTCTAGAAGCCCTTGATGGTTTTTTATTAATGTGTTCTATGAGATCCCAAATTCATGCTTGGAATATGGCACAAGTGTGAATGGCTGAAGAGATATTTGTCTCAACCATTCTATGATCGAGTGGAATGTGGAAGTCCCATCCCAAGTTCAGATGTTTTATCATTAATGAAAGGTGACATCTGATTGTATTTCTATGAGCATTAAGTTGGATTATATGTGGTTTATATGGTTGTGATTTCATTGATATTTTGTCCCTATTATGCCGGTTATGTATATGTTTTATGACAATAGCTATGTATGGCTCTCATCATGTTTCTACTTGTTATTGAATGATCAATTTATCTATGGTCTAATTGATGAAATGACAACTAATTTGATAAGAAGAAACTGTTTCATAGAGAATCTGAGATAAGTGTGAGACCCCTATGCTCAGATCTATTATTTACACCTATAGGTTACATTTCGATGATATTTTTGATGAAATTCCTGTCATGGGTAGTAGGGTTCTAGCTAAGTTATTGTCGAGATTATTTATTTTACTTCATTGTTTCCCTGTAGGTTTCTTGATTTCAAGCTATCATTCCATTCTGGGTAGTGGTCTGGGCTCTAGGCTTGGAAAAGTGGCTTAAATCCTGGGGTTGCTGGCACAAAACTAGCAAGTTTGGTCCATAGTCACTGGTAGGCAGGCTGATGAGAGCGACATTGGGTTTCTAGTCGCTCCTTTTCCCATAGCATGAGAGAAACTATGGCCTAAGAGGTCCATAACAACAGTAGGGCCCAGGGATAGTCTGTCTCAGTGGTTGACTTTCCTTTTGAGGGTTATGTTGATGATATTGGATGATTGTGTGTGATGTTCCATCGATTCTGTTTCCTTAATGTTACTTAGGAGGTCGAATCATATCATAGTGGATTAAGATTCTTCTATGTGAAAAGGGAGTTTTACAAACGCAATCAGATTGCTAGTTTACTTATGTTTGGAAGAAGAGAGGATAAGTCTGAGAAAGAGATCGGACTAACACAAAGTGGAAAGAGATATAGATTAGTTACCAAAAAGAGGTCTCATCAACAAGACCCAAAGACATTCATAGAGAAAGCTTATAGTCCTCTTTTGAGTGGATATGAAAGTGAAAGAGAAGAAATCCACCCCGATAACCCCTAGGTAACTTTGCAGTATTCACCCTCCCAGCCTGAGAGTTTGCAGCAGCCAGAATCTAGTAATAGAT
>APFE030243725.1:0-37146 GCA_000404065.3 Pinus taeda
GTTTTCTCTACCTTGCCTGCGTGTACGCACTCCAAACACACTGTACCTGCGTACTTGTACGCTCTGTAAGCCAAAGGATGGGTGCGTACCCCTGTAAAGGTCAAAAGGCGCGAGTTTCATCTTTAAAAAGTTACTTGTGTCACTTCTAGAGCCTTCTAGAGAGTGTTTGACGTGTATTGAGCACCTCCAGATGGTTCATGCATCCCTATGATAGAGGAACTTATCCCATCAAGAGAGGAGCTACCCCATCCAAAAGAGGGAGTATCCCATTGATGTTGGAACTGAATAACTTCCTCTAGAACACTATAAATACAGGCATTGGGCCAGAGGAGGGGAGGTTGAAAGCTGAACATTCCAAAGGGTAAATGCTGCTGGAATTAGGACTTCCATTGTTGACTTGTGAGGAGAGATCACTATCCTTCCTTGTTGCCATATTGGAAGTGGGTGAGCTTGTCAAAGTAGAGGAAATCTCTTGCTGGACCCTGGGAGGAGCTTGCACAACACCAAGGCTCAGGTTGTAATGGTTCCTTTTTCGTTTCCTTAATACAAATAAGTCCATTCTTCTCAATGATTTGTTGTTAATGAATTATTTCATGTACTCCTTGGTCTATATGATGAATATGCTTTGTTTTATGAAATATTCAGGTGTTATGTAATCGTTTGACTGTTAGTGTATGCAGGTCTTAAAGTGAAGGAGGAGCTCATCTGGATCAGCAAGGCTGGACTGCTACAACAAGCGTTGGATTTGAGGTAGGATCGAACAACACTTGGTTTCTCATAGAATAATGTATGTTTAGAGAAGGATTGCTCTTGTTTGTCTTGTTTGTCACTAGATAGTCTTAGACTCCTAGGGAGGTTAGGTTTGTCCGCAAAAATAACTCTTTCCGCATGACAGATCCTAAACCTAAATCCAAGGAAACATGTTCCCTAATTTCTAGGGTTTGTCATCAGCAGTCAGGTGACAACGTTGGAGGCTTAATCAAATTCGACTTCTTGAGGTTGCAGTTGTCAAATAATGATTTAAATGTTTAGATAAGGTTGTTGTAATCATAATAAGGAGTTACACTCCTAGTTGTGTTTGGTCTTTAGGATTGCTAGTTAGTTGTCATTTGCATTTAATAGTTAGTTTTAAGTATCAATAGGTGTCATAATAGGATGAATTTGAATTCCCCTCATGCTGGAGGAGGAATCTAAGTCATGTAATGAACTCTATATATTGGAGAAGGTGTAATACACCAGGGGTGGGCATAAACACATTGTGTTATTGTGTGCGACTGTATGTTTTCAGGTTAATACAAAGAGTTGCTTTCACTACTCAGGATTCAACAAGGGTTTTAATGTTTGATTTTCCTTATGGATTCATTCATATACTTACTTGCAGTGGTATAGACACATGTTACTTAGAATTCATTGATGATGCTCTAACTTCCTTCATGTGTTTGTAGGCTGTGTTCTCTATATTATATCTATGTTTGCTTTTATGTTAAAACCCTCTATGCCCTGACTTCCATGTGAAATTGATCTTGCTGTTGTACTGAAACACACTTTGACTCCATAGACCAATGGAAGTTTGTTAATTGGTATTTCAACCATTTATACATTGTTTTTCTAATTTTCCATATAGAGCCATCTAAGCTTCAAAGTAAAATATTTAACCTAGTGAGAGATCCCTCTCAGGTTGAGGAGGCTTAGCCTCAGCCAAAACTTGGTTTGAAAGAGTTACACAAGGTCTTCCTAGTCAACAGCCTATCAGGGTTGGATTTTTGTGATAACAACTAGAAGAAGATCAAGGTAATGAAGTACAAATATCATAGGTAATGCTCAATGATACACAATTACAATATGCTGATTTGAAATTTTATTTGAAGAACGAATATGCTCCTATGCATCTTAATTATAAAACAAAGCATGTTTTAAGGTTGAAATCAAATCAGTATGAATTAGTCAATGATGTATTGTTTATAAAAAAAGTATGATTCAATATTACTGAGATTCTTGGAGAAACCCGAAGCTAAAAAGGTCATGTAGGAATTACATGATGGACCAGCTGGAGGACATTTTAGAGGAAATACCACAGCTCACAAAATCCTCCATGTAGGATATTATTGGCCAACGATATTTAAGGATGCACATGAATATGCAAGAAAGTGTAAAACTTGTCAAACTACAGCCAGAAGAGAAAGGAAGCCAACATTCCCTTTGCAACCAGTAAACATCCAACAACAATTTGAACATTGGGGATTAGACATAATTGGCGAGATTCTTCCTAACTCTTCCAAATTGCATAGATTCATCCTTACAAATACTGATTGTTTTACAAAATGGGTAGAAGATATCCCCTTAAGGATAGCTAATACAAAAAGAATTACATAATTCATTGATCAGTACATAATTACTAGGTTTGGCTTACCATCAGCTTTAATGTTTGATAGTGCATCTTACTTTTCTAGAAATGCAATGGTAGAATTTGCTCTAAACCGAGGTTTTAAGCTAAAATATTCAATCAATTATTATCCACAAGGTAATGGATTAGAAGAATCAACGAACAACAACATCATCAGAATTATCAAAAGGACTATTGACCAAAATCATAGGAATTGGCACAAAGCACTCACATTTGCTCCGTGGGCAGACAAAATTACACAGAAGGCCCCTATTGGTTCTTCTCCTTTTGCTTTAGTTTATGTAAAATAAGTTGTTCTTCCCACAAACATAGAAATCTCATCTCTTTCCCTTGTGCAATTCATTGATGAAAACCCTTCTTCTTTCCTCCAAGCTAAACAGTTTCAGATTCTTAAGCTTAAAGAAGATCAAGGAAAGGCCAAAACAACCCACTTCAATCATCAACAATTAGTCAAATCCTCTTTTGATACAACCTTTGCTAGTAAAAAAACTTTCGAAGTAGGTGATTTGGTTTTGAAATTAGGAAAAGCACATGAGGAAAAAGGTAAACATACCAAATTTCGAAGGCTATGGCTTGACCCTTTTCAAATTATTGAGAAAATTGGACAAACATTGTTTCTTTTACAAGACTTATTAGGTAAGAAGGATTCTTTGTCTGTTAATGGGAAAATCTTTAAAAAATACTTTTCTTAGAAGATAACCACTTCCAATTTTGTATCATATCGCCTTTAAAATTCTTAGGAAAATAAAGGTTATGTAGTATTTACTTTTGGCTTTTCAAAACAAACTTTTTGATAATATTTCTGATTTTTCACTTCTATAAGTAAGTAAAAGCTAAAAGAAATAATTAGGACATTCGAGTACCAAAAGAAACCTGATTTATTTGGAAAAACTTGATCTTGCTAAAAAACGTTTATTCTATGAACAAACTCTTATCTTTTTAGAGTATGAATGTTTTGTTATCAATCAGGAAAATAATATTCAACCTAGTAAGGACTTTCTGCAGATGAGTATCTTAAAGCTCTATCATTATCATCCAAAAATCTCAAAAGAGCCAATGATTCACCCCATCTGATAAAATTTTCCTTTTTAAGAGTGTAATTCTAAAATATACAAAAATTATAAGATAAAAAGTCTCATTACGAGCTTACTTACCATGGTCATAGGGAAATAATTAAACTGATATTACCAATACTGCATATCAAAATAGGGTAATACCCAATGATCTCATCGATCAGAAGGCAAGGGGTCTCATCAAGAGCCATCTTGTTCAGTTTAGTTACAACTAGTGAATGGCATTATCATTATTAGGTTACCAAGCCTAGACGATGTCCTTTAAGAAACCTAAAAGAAAAGATTATATTAAAAAGGAAAAAGGGAGAAGATCCAAGTGAGATTCAAAGCAAGTGAATATCATTTTAAAATTTGAAAATTGCTTCAGATGGGACAATGAATCATTCTTGGTTAAAAGATAACCTTGTTGAGGCTATGAATGCTTATTGGCAGCATAGGTTCTATCTGTGATAAATGAGTAAACACCAAAAATTAATATGTAAAAAACAACTGCTCTTTCTTTTTAACTCTTATTATTGACTGATGCAAACATTTGTATTTATATCATTACAAGAGTAAAGTAGAATAAATAGCTTGAGTAAGTAATGATGAATCTAGAGAAATTTTGTTTACTTTATAACTCAGTTATTATTATTCCTATAACTCTAATTACTTTGAAAGTTTTAGAAATTCCAGAAAACTACTTAGAGATAGTTGGTTCTCCCAAGTGAATCACCAATTGTTGTACTATGAAACAACCCCCCCATTTATGAATAACGACAGCTAAGGTTAGAGATATATTTTTTTTTTCTAAAGAAAAAGGCGAACTTTTTATAAACAAGATAAAATGTTACATAGTATATGCCTGAGCATTCCGATTTCTATATGATAATATCATAGAGCTACTGCAGAAAAGTGACTCCCTTTTCTGTACAAAAAACTAGAAACTGAACCCTCTGAAAACGTAAGCCTCATTATACTGCTCACGTTTCCAGAAGAAGTCACTAAAAACAACCCATATAAACGTTATCCATAAATAGGTCCCAGTCATGCATCTATTTCCCGGGTCTCCTCATCGAGGAAAACAACCCAAACAGGAAATAGATATAATCTAAGGTTAGAGATATAAATGGGGACCCTTTTTAAATTTTTAGTCTTAGGATAATAAAACCTAACTCTAAGAAGTTGCCTTGAAATATCTTCCAAAACAACCCAAGGATGAGATCCTCATCGCAAATTGCAAATAACGCTTTCCCATGTGACTATCATAAAACACCTTTAAAAAATTGCGATGCGCGATCAAACATCCCACTGCGATACCTCGATCATGCGCACCTTGTCATTTTGCAAATCTCACTTCACAAACTTCACAAGTAATTAAGCTATGCCACTACAATTCCCATTAACTATTTTCGAAATGCGATATAGCAACAATCACAATCACATTTTGCCTTATAGAAAATACAACGCTATATTATATCCATTTAAAGATTGTGATGTGCAAATAAGAGCACTAAGCATGTGAAATAATTGCCTTTTAAATACAAAAACGAACAAATTGACAGGTTAATAAATATTGAGCGGCCCAAGGAGAGGTAATCTTTTTCCAAGTTATGGGTAGTTAACATTGAGTATCTCATTAAATCCTTCTCATAATCCAAAGTCATTTTAGAAAAGATTTCAGTCTTAATTTCCCGATACCATCTACATTGATATATCTTGTCCATTTCAAGCAAGCTACAAAAGACATGTCATTGAGGAAGGTGATGCAGAAACAGAAAAAACAGAGCATTGTTGAATCTGAGTTTACAAAGATGGCTCCCATATTCTCTGATACAACCTGCAGCGATGACGAAGGAGAAATGTCTTGGGAGGTCATATACAATAGGCTTGAGGATGAGCGTCTCAAGATTATTGTCACAAGAGCAAGAAATGACTCAACAAGACATTCGAGGCTTCAATTCAAAGATGGTACCTATTCTTTCCTGCATAGGATAGGAGCGAGGGCGAAAATCCTCCCATAAATGGATATGATTAGGTGGGCGGTCGAAAACCTCACCATAGAAGATAGGAAATTCAGAAATTCAATAATGGAACTCATGGGATCATTCAGGGCAGAGGACCTGAAGAAAATGTACCATATAGTTGACCCTTAGGATATATGTGATAAGACATATGTGGCCAGCTTCGCAAAGAACAACCCAGGCCCCTTCAAGTTGATTAAGGGCTGGAGAGTATTGGAAAACAAATTCAAATTTGACAAATTGGGTATGTATGCTATAGCCTCTTTGGCAAACCCCTACAACCATGCAGTTGCTATGTTATGTAGACTATATGGGTTGCCCAATAATTCTATGTTTTCCATAGAATGTATTCCTCTGATTGATGCCTATGTTAATTCCCACATCATGAATTGGACCACCATCCTATCGGATAACCTAGCCACCATCATTACCAAATATCAGTAGAAGAGATCCTCCTTTCTAGAGAACCTTCCCCCGTTCTATTTTAGTGCCTACATTATGGTAGCCATTTGTTTCTACACTACATTTCCAACCATGGGTTAGAAATGGACCTTACAGGACCCCTACCCTATCCATCTCAGTCATAAGAAAATATGGGAATTCCATTATATTCCCCATTTCTATAAAATATATATTGATAGAAGAGAGCCTCCTCTCTAGATAACCTTCCCCCGTTCTATTTTAGTGCCTACATTATGGTAGCCATTTATTTCTGCACTACATTTCCAACGATGGGTTGGAAATGGACCTTACAGGACTCCTACCCTATCCATCTCAACCATAAGAAAATATGGGAATCCCATTATATACCCCATTTGTATCAAATATGTCACTCTGTTATTTTTCCCCTGCATCAATTTTTTTTCAATAAGAAAGCCACCAGGTTTTCCCAAGAAGTTGGAATAGACCTTTTAGCTATCGAAAATTTTTTTATTCAAGAATGGTTCACCTACATTAGGGTTCTTGGTAGCACAATCGACCCACATGTCCTTCATTTTTATGTTTCCGATAAATTGTAGCATGAGAAATCGCCCACCAGACCATGGGAAAAGGCCTAACTAAAGTCCTCAAAGAAAGAAAGAAGTTATTATGGCCCTCTTTTCCTATCAACTGTGTTTATTTTGCTTTAGAAAACTGTAATCATGCCATGAAGGAGTTAGTAAACATGGAAGCCCTTAGGTTTCATATATTGCTGAAAAGGCAATTTGATCTAGACAAGGTAGCATATAACATCACTACTGTGGTAAAGCTCAAGCCATACAACCATGAGGATAACGATTTTGAGGACCTGTTACAGTCGTCTGAATCCTTCAAACAAGAGTTTGAATGGGCTAAAGCGAGCCTGAGTCCTAAATATTTTGAAAGATTTCGGGAATTCATAAACGAAAGGCTCGAAGTAATCCTAGTGCACTTGTTGAAGATCAAAGATAAGCCTACACCAAGTGTGAATGTTAATAGTGAAGGACCTAGTTATTGCATAGAGTATTAGGTGGATACTGAGAAAACACCAGATACAGGGAAGGCCCAAGACACAGATAATACAACACAGTCCAACAGGAAGTTAGCTGAGAAACAGGTTATGAGCATCCCACCTAAAGAAATCAGTCCAGAGGTCAAAGGTAGTAGTTTGGAGCAGGAGTGGGATTAGTTTAATTAGAAACTACAAGACACTCCAAAAATGATAGATACCCAAGAAATAATGGAATGCCAAACTCCTCTGCATATTCAGGAGAATACATAGTCCAACTCTATGGACGAGCAATCCAAATCCATGGATGAAAATTCCAAGCCTATGGATGAGCTGATGAAAACATCCCAACAGACTGAGATTATCCCTACTCTGCCGACATCAGAGATTGTCTTGAAAGTGACAAAAATCCTTCCTCTTGATGTGTTCTACAACCCGCTCCACAAGGCTATAGTAAGGAGACAAAGGAAAAGGAAAAGGGTGGAAACACCTAAACTCCCACCTAGAAATGATCAATGGACATAGTTTGGAGAGACATTCCTTTCAACCCAGCTAGGAACTTGACTAGATTGTCACAGTTCATGGGAGCATATGCAACAACCACCATGGATAAAGCTACTGAAGTCTCTACTTTGTTGAGAGAAAAGGAAGAGAGGATTTCACAGCTCGAGCAACAACTCGAAACAGAGAAAGCGAGTGTGAGCAGGCAAGAAACTGTGCATCTTTCCCAATTGCAATAGAGCATGGAGGTCCCAAAAATAAGCCACAAAGCCGATATATCAGCTAAAAAAATGCAACTACAAGATTTGCAGCAAACCCTGGAAAGATATAATGATGTTCCTGCTACTGAGGAGTTTGTTAGAGAGGCAGTGGAACTAAATTCCCTCTTGATGAAATAGCAAGAGCATTTCTCCCAAAATATGTCACACATTACTCCTTATCTGATCACTAGAAACCAACTAATAGATAAGGTGATCGATGCGAGAACCAAGTTTATTGATTTGAACAAAATCTCAGAGTTCATCGAATGGTAGGAAACAAAATATTTAAGGAAAGCCAATCTTCCTGAAATCGAGGAAACGCGCAAAGCCATTCTTCTCACAGATTGGGATGCAAGAATCAAGCAAGATAAGCTAGTAGTGGCAAGGGTATCTAGGGTATCAAAGAATATAATCAAGGTGGTGAACCACACTCTATTTGTCACCAACCTGCCAAAGGAAGGCAATCTAAAAGAAATTCCCGATTTAGGTGCTTTGTATAAAAGCTGGTAGGAAAAGGAAGAGACACAAATGGAAGTAATCACAAAACTGACCAAGACCGACTGGGATTCATATTTACAATACCTCGTGAAGTCGCACATCCAGATCATGACCCTTAACTGCTCACTTCATTCGACTCGGCAGATGCTGCCACCTCTCACTGATGTGATTTTTGCAGTACAACTTAGGATACATTTTGGGGCACCTCCTCAACTCAAACCAATGACTGATATATGCGATTTAAAGGACAATCTGACAGACAAAAAATAGGAACAATGATAGTCAAGGCATAAAATGCGATGGTAAAGATCTTAGTGATCCTACAAAGACACTCTATCTCATACTATGGACGCAGTCATAATCTTGGCACAGTGTTTGATGGAGATACAATTTTGAAGTCATAATCATAATAAAATATCTCGGTGCAACTTCAATATATGGAGCTCGTTGGCACAGTGATGATTTCCCTAATGATACAATGATAATATCAGTGAATATACATTCATGATCTTAGTAAATGAACAGTGACTATCTCAGTGAATGTACAACAATGACCTTGATGGCGGTGCAACTATGATGATCTCAATGATGACCTTGGTAAATATGTAGTGATGGTGATGATCTCAGGAGTGTCAAGAAAAGGATTGGTGTCACGATCTTGGAATGAATTAATTAAGTCAAGGGTCATGGTCTTGGTATTCATCGATGGGAATCTCTATAAGAAGAATTGTGTGTTGGTTTTCCTCTCCAAGAGGGAGACATTTTGGCCCTGGAAAAAAGCCAACATCGTGTGTTCTTGTCTCTTTGTTTTGGTAGTTATTTGATGAACTAAGAAGACACACTCTAATAATAACAAGTGTAGACTATGCTAATAAGAAAAGCTAAAACACATCACAAATAGTTATCAAGGTAGAAGAATCCTATCACATCTAATTTCCATAGATTATTCAACAGGTTAGTCACTTATACCTCAGAGGTCCTCCTCCTCCTCCTCCTACCCCACATGCTTCATTAAATGAACCTCTTCCACATCCTAGCATAATGGAAATTAAAAACCTCATATATCTCAATAATACTACAATAAAATGATGGTTGGGACACGAACCCTATGAGGCCCACATCTAGATTTGGACATCAACCTAATGTTTGTCATCGCTCAGTTCACTCTGTGACTATTAGTCCTCAGATACACTTTGCATTATCTTAGGCTGCTTCTTTCCATGCTCAACAATGCCTTGATTATTTGTCTTGTCTTACATTGGGGAAATTATGTATCTCATCCATACATGTACATTGTCCCTCTGGGGCAACTTCATTACATGCACATACTAACATTCCCACAACTGAAGGAGGGGGGAGGAGAGAAAAGGAGGAGAAAAGACCATTCTACATGGATGGCCCTAGAAAACTAATAGAGCTAACACATGTTATTTCTTTGGCACAATGTGGTTTTACTTTATTTTTCATAAACATATTTTATACTACGACGTTATCTAGTATTGGAACAACATATTTTTTATTTACTGTGGTACATATTTTGATTGTATTATGACTGATCGGAGATACAAGGGTTGTTTCACATGCTTCTTTGATTATGTTTATGGATATTGGATTGCTTCATATGTATGATTTTCATCGTGATGGTGTTCTCAATGATGTCATATTCACATATATTTGGTTTCATGGGAGTTACAAGGTTTAATGAAAATATTTCATGGACATGATTGGGGACCCCACCTACTAATAAGGAAGGTTGGAAAATAATAATGAAGAAAGGAATGCATAAGTTTTAAAGTTTTCATTTTTCCTTTGACTAATATATTCTAGAGGACAAGAGCTTACTTGTTTGGTGCAACAAAAATCCTTCAAGGCATGACAAGGAGAAAGTGAGCTCATCAATTTTTGGTTCTTTTAATAAGGTTGGTGCTTTTTTTTTGTGTTATTTTGTGTTGTTAGAAGGTTTGATATTTATTATATCAATGCTAATTGATGCACATTTTGTTGAACATATTGTTGATCCAATATTATCGAAAGAGTTCAAGTTGCCCAACACTTTGTCTTGCCTAACTTTTAACATTTCGAGTGTCAACATATGAGTCTTTCATAGACATTGTAAAGTTGATTTTTGGTCTAGATTCTCACAAGAATTAGCCAAAATAGTACCTTGTAATCAAGTTTTCACTAATAAAATCAACAATCAACAACCAATATATTTTTGACATATTTCTCTAAAAAATTTACTTTATGTTGCTAGTTTTTGTGAACAGATTTTTATGACATTAATGGCTGAAAATTATGAGTTTGTTTATGTCATAGTTTAATGCATACTTATGTGGTCTTATGGCTAATAGAGTATTATCATGAAATCTACTCATAATTTCATTCATTAGTTTGTAATCAGTTTGTTCAAATTTCAATTTATTTTCTTCACAAAATGTACATTATCGTTTATATGATCTCCCTTTCATTTGCTTGTATAAATTAGTTGTGCATAATTTATTATAGTTTAATTCAAGGCAATAAATCTTGGGCTTACTCCCATTATCTCACCCACCCAGTGAGATTTAGGGAAGTTGGTAGCGAAGCATAATAGATTTGCTTGTCAAAACATTTTGGCGACCATAATGGGGAATTAATTAATTGATCCTTTCTTCTAATTTTTTCATTCCTATATGAACATACCATTCATGAATCAACTTGATCTTTATAATCATTTGAATGGTCAAAGAACTATTTCTAATTCCTTTATTAAATTCATACTTGATAATTTTGACTCCCCTGTAGAATTATAACAATGTTGGGTTGTTACAGCTCATGATATTGATTTCCAAGAAAAGAGAGAATCCCTTGAGAGACTTATTAGAGATCATGCTAATTGAAGATAGCTGGCTTATGACCAATGAAACTCATTCTTCTAGGAGAATTCATGGTTTGATCCTTGAAAACCAACCATTAGATGCAATCTAAAGATGAAAAGCTATCCTTGCTGCTCAAGCTCATCTTAAATTTTATCAAGATATCACTTTCTTTTTTAGAGCAACCTTTCCATCTCAAAGAGTAATGTTAGGAACCCCATGTTATTCCTAATCTATTACTCTTCTTTTCATCTTCATTGACTACATATTCATCTATCCAAATTGGCACTTTGCATTCATCTTTTAATCCATTGTAGTCTGCCACTAATCATGTCAAGGTAATAAGGAAGTATGGTTTATTCCAATTTGAAGAAGATGTGAATGCAACTCCTTGGCATGTGGCCTTCCCGTTAAACTTAAAACCTACTAATACACTATTGCCCAAATTTAAATATCATTTTCCAAAGTTCTCGGTTGGTGGTACCATCACTGTTAATGAAGATCTGATTGATTTTTCTTACTCATATTACAATATCAGTTCCAATGATAATGATTCTTGCATGCTGATGTTTATGGACTTCTTAGAAAAAAAAGTACCAACTGATTTCTATGAAATTCCACCCAAAGACTTCTCTACTTAGATAGAGCTTTGTTACTGGTTTAAATCTAGTTATGGACAACCTCAAAGCCCTATTGATCTCCTTCGAGGATATAATAATGCAAACTTTACAAAAGGTGAGACTATTAAATCATTTGATCTTTGATTCACAACATTGTATAATCAAATTCTAGAAATCATTGAGCCACAAAATTAAGCTACCATGATGCACTATTATAATACTTCCGTCTCTAGCTTATCATCACTGGTTAGAGGAGAAAAATCAAAGTAATATGGGGTATTCTTTATAAATATTTTTGGAATATGAAGAACAATTTCATCTCACTGGTCTTCCACTTGAAGACCCAATTAATCAATTTGATATATATTTTGTCCTTCAACTCATGGAAGACATGAGTAATTGTCTAATCTCTTTCAAGAAGAAGGTGGTTTAGAACCTCACGAGGAAGATTCCACTTTGAAAGTCATTAGAAAAACTTCCCAAACATATTAATCAGTTTCCCTTCTTTCCCAACCATGGTGTAACTTTCCTGAAGATTACCATGATGAAAAGCCTTGTGAGGTTAAAAATAATTCACAAGAAAGAATTTTTGGTAAAATAATTGAGCACATGGTCACAACCTTGGATTGAGTCATTGATAATGAAATAATGGTGACTAAAACAAGGAACACTTTTAGAGTTTAAATACCAAAGGAGGCTGATAAGTGGCCACTATCCTTGAGAAACAACAACATTTAAAGAATTTTCTTGAAAGAAAATTTCCTACACCTATCCATTTCATCGGATCTCACGGAAGAGGATTCTCTTGAAGACAAAGATTTGGTTGTAAATAATTCTAGATTTTTTTTCAAAAGCCCTCATTTATATGTATCTATGGAAGTATGTGATAAATTGCTTATTTTCATTTAGTTGATATTGGGTCAGTCCCTAATGTCATGCTTAAAATTTTTATAGAGGAATTCGGTTTATAGTGCTCCGAGGAGAGAACCAAGAATGGTCTACACTAATTCTCAACAAATAGATACCAGTGATATTAAATATTCCATGGTAGTTTTATGCGCTCATCTTGAAATCATAACAACTTATAATATCCAAGTAATGGATGTGTCAGTGAGTAACTATTTGATCATCGTTGGTATAGACTCGAAAACTAGAATAGGTTGGTATATGTCAATGTATGGCACTCATATGAACCTTCCTAAAGATGGTAAGAATATTATTATTATAAGGGAAGGAATATTATCACCTTATATTGAGAAATTTCCTCAAATCCATGTAAATTACATCGAAGAAGACCTGGGGGTTTACTGTCTTTTCATTGAGCAAGAATCACTTCCTCCTTCACTTGTCATTCAAAATGATTAAGTCTAGCATATGCACTTTGACGACGCATACTCAAATGAAGGAAATGGTTCCAGAGTAGTGATGTATTCTCCCCTTAGCAAGATACACCAGTTCACATTTAGACTTGAATTCAAGTGTGAGAATAACATTGTTGAGTTCGAGGATTTACTTTTAGGTATTCAAGAAGCTCTCAACATGGGTTGTAAACAACCCCTTTTGGCAGCTCTTAGATTATTGTCAATCTAATTAAAAGGGTTTATTCTCCTAATAAGTTAATTAACCAATATAATCAATATACATGGAAAAAAGTTTCATAATTAGTCTCTTTTAACACTACTCATGTTAGCAGGGAAGTAATGCCTTGTCTGATTGCTTAGTTGTATATGCTGCTAGCCCTCAAAAACAACTTCTATCTTAAAGGCCTTATTCTAACTCACAATCATTATATCAGCCTCATCTACCAAACAATGAAAAGGATTGGCAGATATTTTCGAAGGATGAGAGAATTCTCATTTATCCAAGGACAACCTTTTGATAAGAAGAAGATTATTTAACTCAAAGACAATCTCTAAAGGGATTTTTCCTCTCGAAATTTCGTTTTAACACAATGTTATATCTAACAATAAATAAATATATGAGGAGGAGTCAAAAAGAAAAATAGGAGAGACTATATCTATGAATATTGGGACTATTAAGAATGTTCAGAGGAAGAAAATAAAAGGTTTACATGGTTTTGATCCTCAAAGACGATAATGATAGACTCTTTTCATACACTACCAAAGGGTCACACCTAAAACCCTATATTGAGGCAGACAAAATATGAAAATAGTTGTTTCATGATGTTTTTACACATATAGTCCATGTCACAAGGTTCGTCGAACTTTAATCTTGAGGTTCGAATTTTGAACATCAAACCTCATAGCCAATGACCAAGTCCATATATAAAAACAAACCTAATAGGGAACCTCATCAAAAAATTCAAACTCAAACCAAACTCAAACCGAACCCAATCATTGTCAAACCCAAACTAAACCCAAACCATGTGACATTGCATATAGTTTTCTTTCTTTTGGGGTTTTATTGGCTACTATTCACCCTTGAGTATAATGATTGGCTCCGTGGAATTTATACCCATTTTGTACTAGCAAATTTATATTTACAGACCAAGGGAACGTAATGAATAACTATTGGTATGTTGCATACCATATGATGAGAAATATGATAGTTGATAAACCTAACGTAGGCAAATCCAATGATCTTTCTACATTATCATATTAAGCACAAAAGTATGGCATGCTTAGTTATAAAAAGAGACTCTTTAAGGAAAAATTAAACCAATAAGCCTTTAAAACATTTCATTTTGCGAGTGAGGGAAATGTGTAAATAATTTCAATCATCAAGAAACCGTTATAAGTCGATGTACCATGTGACGTCAAACGCGTCACAAAGAATATATGAAGTTTCTTCGATGAATAAGGAAAAAAGTTTGAGAAAAGAGAATTACAATAAAGAGTGCACTGAATCTAAATCTAAAGCTGTCACTGTGAATGTGAAGGCTATGAATGGAAAAAGAAAAGAACTGTGATTTTCGAACGAAAATCATTACAGAGAATGCAGCTATATTTAAGAAGTCTTTGGAAATTAAAAATTCGATCTCGTTTTCGATTGCTTTGACGTCCGGCTTGAACACGCTTTTGAGTTCATTAAAGCATTCATTTAGTAGACGCGAACAATCCAAAACTTTTCTACTCTTCATGATGCGAACTACGCAAGCTTGGATCGCAAGTTTTCTATCAGTCTCTACGCCCATTAACACCTTCTTATTCCCCACCTTTTCTTCTAGAGGTGGTGGAAACGGAATTCGAATCCTCTTCAACTTGCTGCTAAAATTAGGATTCACTTCAAAAGTGTCAGCATCAGATACAACTTTGGTATTTGCAGGTTGTTTCAAAAGAATTTTGTACTTCGAACCCGCGATTGAATGTAGATGTTTGTCAACATGTTTATCATCTGCGAGGTTCAATTCTGATTTAATTTCTGCACGACTCAACTTCTCGTGGTCATTAAATAGCAGCAATATCATTGCTTGATAAGTTGATACGGTCATTTCTATTTCCAATTGGTTGTCAAAGTTGCCTCTGATATTACACGTTCCCAGTGAATATATCCATGTAAGAATAATAAGCTTTGAATACTTGAACACAGTTGGCAATATCCGAAGGTAGATTGGGTTGGGAAATATATGATTTGGAGATTGGCCAAAATGGAGTGGTCAAGACTTTCACTCTCAGTTCTGTTCCAAGGTTGATATTTCCACTACCAAGATATTCATCAAACGCAGATTTTCCCTCACTTGCTATAACCAAATCTTTTATCATGAACTCCATCTTTGATGTATACCGCTTCCCATTTTGCTCCTTCAACTTTGCTATCACCTGCTGCTCTATGCTAAGGTTAAAATTTTCATCCGACAATATTCTAGAGGCTAATTTTTTCCTATAAAATTCACCAAATATATCTTTATCGGAGATATAGCCAACGAGTTTCACCACCTTTTCAAGCATATTCTCAACATCCCCATCGCTTAGTTTTGCATCGGTCTTTTTCACCTGGCCACCCTTAGTAAGTAGATTATCACAAAATATTGCCAGTATTTCGGCAAATGTGCTTCCTCCAACATCATTTCCACATATTGCCTCAAATCCTAGAATCAAACCCTTGCTAATAATAATGTTTTTTTGAAATGCATCTTCAACATATTCCACATACCTGTCTTGGAGTTGAATGAAATTTCCTACCAAAGCATTTGAATGTTCTTCTTCTTCTGCCTGCTTTGCTATTATTCTTCCTTCTGTGGTCACTTGTTGTATTAAACAACTTGCAATTGTGTCCACACCCTTCGATATTTTAGAAAACAGCCTGTACATCCTGGAAAGATCATCTTTCTTGTGGTCTCTCAGCAAGGCGGGACAGCCTTCATGTTCATTTTGTACAAGCTGCTTTAGATAAGGCGAAAGTAGTTCATTTTGTACTATTAGTAATAGTTTCTCTTTGGTGGTGGAGTGCAAATAATGGGAAACCCTCTCCTCCTCTTGTTTTAAACACTCTTCAGCCTTTTTGAGAAAGTCAGGAAAAGAGAAGAGTGAAATCCATAAAGCAGCCTTTGTGGAGTAATAATTTCGAGTATCTTCCAACATCTGTGCTTCAAAATCGTTCTCGTACAAACGCACTCCTGCATCGTCCATTCCAATGTCCACGAAAAAGTTTAAAACGTTTTTCAGCAAAGACCAATCTGCAATTCGCTCTCCCTCACGCTCACTGTAAATGAGCGCCAGCACTGCATTCCTTGCAGTAGCCTTGATTTCATGGTACACATGCTGCCGGAAACACATGAACCCTGCATGTCTGAGAGGAGTCAAATAGTTCATTTTAACAAAGTAACGATCCAAATAGTGTACGATCACCTTATAGTTTTCCCAGCGTTGTACAAGTTGTTTCAACATCACCTCTCCATCCACTAGGCAAAATGACACCCACTAGGCATTCTTGTAACCAGTCCTTGTATCTATCATACAGTTGTTGCCTTTGAGAAGGGTTTTTTAGGGCAATGTTGTAACCAATAGTGTAAGTGTCAGCGTGGTCGTCTGCAACAAACAGTTGGGCTTCTGAAAGCCCTTCCAAGATCCTTCCCAACCTTAAGAAACGGTTGTATAAAATGTCAAACCCTTGCTCCATCTCTATCGTAATACCAGTTCTTCTCCGCCCTTACACTTTTCCTACTGATTCTGCGCTCAATCGTTCTAATTGACGTATTGCTATGCCCACGATATCCCTTTATAATCGAAAACTAAGACACAATCACGTCCATTCACATTCAAGAGGGACACAACATTTCATTTTGTAAGAACGTCGGCCTTTAATTAGTTCAAATAAGAAACTGATATTAGCATTGTATAAATTCATGTTACCATATGATGCATTCTATGATGATATATTTGAATAGATAATTTATAGTCGAGTCAGGATTATCTTGAATGTATTAATATAGTTTATTTATTTTTAAATTGATGGTCAATACACATCAAATTAAGGGATTTACCTATTTGGAGTGAAATTTTATCATTTTATCGTTAACATAATCATATTGATAGAACAGTCCATATATATTTATAGATTGGTGGTTTTAATAGAGTATTCCATATATATTTAATAAAGTATATTAAATATTTTATTAATATATGAAATGGTTGACTATGGGTGACTATGGTTACATGTTTTGTAAATGGTTGATATTGTTGATTTTTTTCCTTACATGAAGAATTATTCTTTTCATTACACCGTGTGATGATCATTTTTTTTCATGGTCATGATGAGAAATTTTTCACCTTCAAAAAATTGATCGTATTTATTCGCGCATAACAATCACTTTTAATAATGTATATGTGCTAGTTGACATCTAACATGCATGAGGAAGATTAGACCTCATTGATGAATGAATCGAGCTCATCAAAGAGCAATTGTGGAAGTTGCTTTCAACGTGATTTATCTACCTTATTTCTAATAGCGAATGAGTCTCCCCTCTTGTCGTTGTACCCAAAAAAAAATTGCAAGTGGAGAATTTGTGTAGATTATAGATAACTTAACAAGTCGACTCATAAGGTTCACTTCCTATCTCCATTCATCAACCAAGTGTTGGATACCTTAGCGAGGGGGAAATATTTCTCTACCCTCAATAGATTTAGCAAATATAACCAAATTCAAATCGCTCCTGAGGATTGTGACAAAACCATGTTGATATGTCCCTCAGTGACATCTTCCTACTTTATTCCACTAACTTTCCAACAAGAAGTAATTGGAATATTTTCTTACTTCATCCATGAATATGTGGAAATTTACCTGGACAATTTTACAACTTATGGTGATGAAATTGATGTAGCTTTGGCTAATGTACATAAATTGTTAATGAGATGTAAGGAATGCCACATAGTCGTTAATAATGAAAAAAAATTAATGATGTTAGTTGACGACATCATACTTCATTTAAAGGTATAAAATTATATCTAGCAAAAATTAAGGTAGTATTGAATTTTCATCACCATAAGGTAATATTTAACATCATATTTCATCAAATTGTTGGATTCGAAATAATACTAAGAGGGGAGGTGGGTTAGATCAATATAATACAATTTTCAATTAAAAAAAAGTTGGAGGTAGAACATGGATCATAGGATATATGTGGAAACCTATCAAGGAAAAAATGAAAAACTTCTTTGGATTGATTTTTCTTTGAGGGAACCAACCTAATCTTACAATCTTTGTAGGAACCAAAATATAGGGTACACCAATGTTCTCAATCCATCTATGTATTAGCCTACAATAAATAACAATCCCCTCTACTAATTTATAGGTACTAACCTATAGGAGACACCAATCCTCTCTACTACTTTGTACGCACCAACCTATAGGAAACACCAATCCCATCTAATCTATTATCTCCAATCCTTTCTTCTTTGGTCCACTTCCCTCTTCTTCATTTTTTTGTAGTCCCCTACTTCCTCTCTCCAATCTCTAATATTATGTCCTCCAGTTCACTTTTCCCTTCTCAAGTTTTTGCAGCCACCTCATTCCCTCTCATTCATCCACAATTCATTAACCATTCCTTCACTAATGTAATTATTTTTCATTGTATCTTATATAAAGATCCTACCAACTCTTCTCTCTGTCATTCTCTACACCTTTCAAAAATGAATGATCTTTGACTTTAGTACCATTACGATGTTATTCCCACAATATCCTTTTAAATAGAGTACAAAAACATAGTTTCTCTAATCACACATCCTTCCATGAAGGAACAATGTTACCTTAATATTGAAAGAACATCAAATATTCATTACTTGAAATGAGAAATACCTCTACAATCTATATTTTATTAATTAATTATAGTAAGAAATTGATATCAACACCATATAAAAAAAAATCACCACATTTTAATTAATTCAATTGAGACATACGTCTGTAATTCATATCCAAATCCTTCATTTATGTAATAATCCCCTTTAATTCTTCATTTATCCAATAAATGTAAATGAATTTGACATCACAACATCCAATGAAGTTAGTTGTAGAAACATATTGATGATGTTGGGATATATGTAGATAGGAAGTTATTTGCCGTGGGAATAAATATGAGAGAAAATAATGAATACATTGGACTAACATTAGTAAATATGGTTGACACAAGATTATCTAATACATTTTATATGTCACTTTGCATATAAAAGGTAAAAGAAATGGAACTAATTAGTGTATATCAACCACATTTAGTAATGCAGTTGTGCTAGTTGACACCCTTATCTTCAATAGGAAGGATTAGTAGAGTATGGTTGACTATGGCTAAATATCTTCAAGCTATGGGTGAGGAGGTCTATTATGGTCAACATATAGTTGACTATGGATGACCATGCTCGTACATAGCTAACTACAATTGACTAGGATAGATTATGATTGACTATGGTTGACTATCATTGATCGTGACTCACCATGTTTGATCATGGTTGATGATGGTTGACCATGGTTTGACCATGATAACCATGAATGAACATGTTTGATAAATTTGACCATGGTTGATAACATTTTTCTGTGATAGCTTATAGTTGTCCATGTTGACAATGGATGGCCATGGTTGACCATGTTTGACCACGAACAACATGGTTCACCATGCTCAACCATTTTAACCATGGTTCACCATAGTGTCCCATCTTGAGCATAATAGATCATGGGTTGACCATTAGTGTTCAAGGTTTTCTATGGTTGAATGGACATGACCATGATTGATCATGGTTGAAAAATGTTGACCATGGTTGACCATTTTGATAATGTTTGGCCATGTATGAATTTGTTTGACCATAGTTGATCTTGGCCAAACATGGTCGACTATGGTCAATATGATTAACTATGGGTATCCATCGTTGTTCAAGGTTTTCAGCAGTTGCCTATAGATGAATATGGTAAAAAATCGATGACTATGATGCCTAGGTTTATTAAGGTTGACCATGTTCGACCATATTGTCCATTGTTGACCATAGTTAGCCTTGTTGACAATGAAAACCATTATTAAATATTTTTTACCATAAATTACCGTGGTTTTTTATCCATATTTATGAAGGAATGAATTGAAATACAATATAAATAGATACACCAAGATACAATGAAACCAAACTTCAATTCATTAATAAAAAAGTACCAAAAATTGTTGACATGCAGAATGGAAATAAACTAGCATAGGCGATGGTAGCTTATCTTTGAGAAGAGATGCGGCAACTACATGCCTTCTAAACTATGTTACAATGAGTCTTGAAGGCCTATTAATTATTAAAAAATAATGGAAAACCTTAAACATCCAAAAAACCTAACCCTACGAGATGAAGTACCAAAAGTAAGTGTGCCCCGTTAGGGTAAATTGATACATCTACTTGTCGGCATCATAACTTTGGCATAAGATCTATTGTTGATGTGTACGATACGTCACTGAAAGATCTATTTGAGGAATACAACTTTCTTCTACAAGCTATGGGTATGCCCATTTTACAAAAAAACGTCGTTTGGGGCCTCAAAGTGACTCTAAAAGTTCAAGGCTCGAAAAGTTGCCAAAACTAGTAAATCGTGCTACAATTAAGGAAACTGAAAGAAACAATTGTGGGGATCCAATTGGAATAGGCTGATGTCCACCAATATCCACCTGGATCACCCCCCCCACCTTAGGAAGTAATGGTCCCCATTGCATTGAGTTCCTCCATGAGATGGGGAAACTTGTGTTGAACTTGCTCTCTCGTAAGCCACATGCCTTGGTTGAGGAGTTGGATATCTTTGACAACCCATTACAGTTAGATATTTTGCTGGCGAGTGTTTTTTTATCTTCGTCTCCATGATTTAATTAGTTGTGGCATGTTCCATGCAGTCTCGGTTTAGCTCTGTTGGTGTGAGTTGTTCTCTAATTTCTGATGTGTTTAGTAATGGTGGAAAGTTTGCCCAAAGGAAGTCCACATAGAACACTGGGTGTAAGCCAAGGAGTGGGGGAATGCTAAGCTTAAAAGGATTGTCTCCCATACCCTTGGCGATAGTGTAAGGCCCATATCAGTGTGGTTTTATCTACTGATGGGCTCCAGTAAGGTGTTCTTTCTGCAAGTGCAACAGAATTTGTCACCTATTTGAAACTTGTGCGACACCCGATGTTGATGATGTAACTTCTTGTAATTGGAATTGGATTTATCCAAGATGTCATGCACTTGCTAGAAAATATGTTGGATGTGTTTAATAAATCGGGTTGCTTTATCATCCTCAAACTATAGATGTGTGGATCTTGTGTAAATCTAGAACTTGCTTGCAATCCACTAGCATCTAGTAAGTGGTCACAAACTCTGAATCATTCTTTTACATTTATGGCCATCCAAGGGTCTTGTGGCCATAAGAGTTGAGAACAGTAGTTAGTGCGATAACTGGGGGTCGACTGAGGAAATATACAACATGATTGGTGCTACCCTTCTTGTACTTAATGTTTAAGGGTAATTGTTGAATATATGTAGACCACTTGTCATGGCGATCATTTGTAACTTCCCTTGTGTCTATATAAACTGAAGAGGTCAATGATATGTGTGGATGACTGTCTCATTCCCCAAAATGTAATGTTTCCATTTTTGGAAATACTACATGATAGAGTACATCTCTTTATCATAGGTATGGTACTTCTGAATTGTATTGGAAAGTATATCACTGTGATATGTCATGGGATGCCCTTACTAGTTGATAACTACACCAATAACATATTAAGAGGCATCCATCTCGATTTCGAATGGCTATTGCAGGTTTGGCAATGTGAGTATAGGTGTAGAGTAGGGGCGGTGCTTCAGTTCAGTGAATGCCTTATGTTGGGACTTGAACCAAGAAAAAATTGCTTTCACTCTACCCTTTGTAACTTGACTCAAAGGCTAAGTGATATGGGAGAATTCCAACACAAGCCTTTGATAAAAATTGGTAAGGACCAAAAAGTTGCAGTACTCTATTAGAGTGGTTAGGGTTAGTCAACATAGAATGAATTGGATCTTAGCCAGATCCACATTCACGCCTTTCTCATCCATGACATAGCCCAGATATTGGACCTGACCCATGCCAAAGGTGCATTTCTCTAGGTTGGCGAATAGTTTGTGTAGTCGTACGCTTTGAAGGACCCGTTGAGTGTGTTGCAAGTGATCCTTCCAACTCTTGCTAAAGATAAGAATGGTGTCTAGATATACAACCACCAATCAGTTGATGAACGACGCAAGATGTCATCCATCAACATCAAAAAAGTTGCAGGTGCATTTATCAACCTGAAAGGCATGACAAACCATTCAAAAAGGCCCTCCTTTGATTTGAAAGTGGTCTTCCATGCATCTATGGGCTCTATTGGAACCTAGTGATAATCAAACTTAAAATTTATCTTACTGAAATACTTTCCCCCCTTGAGCTGGTCAAGAACGTCATCAATCCATGGGATTGGATACCTATTCCTGACAGTGATTTTGTTCACTTCCTGATAGAGCCTCTAGGTCACATCCTCCTTTTGTACAAATATAATCAGGCTCCCACAAGGTGATGAACTTGGTCGGGTGTGACCTTTTTGTAGCAGCTCTTGGATCTGCCACTTGATCTCTTCATTTTTAGAATGGAGTGGCAGTATATCGATCCATTGGGTAGAGGTGATATAGGGATTAGATCAATCGAATGATTAACCTAAAAGTGTGAGTGAACCCCTATGGGTGAGGAGAAGATGCCCCTGTATTCTTCCATGACCTTATCCACCTACTTCTGTTGCATGGAGGAAAATTTCTTAGGGTCCATGGATGTGGCCACGATCTTCCCCTTACTTTAAGAATGAATAAAAAAAAAATAAAAAATTCTTGGTCTGGGAGATGATCTTACTACATTTCTTAGCGGAGATCAAAGAGATGGTGGAAGGCGGGACTACCTCTGATATCTTGCATAACTTATTTCCCAAAGTAATAATAGCAGTGCAAGGCCTAAACTCATACACAACATGATGCTTCCACAAGTATGGCTAACTTAATAATACATCACAAACATCAAGAGGAGCAACATCACATAATACCTCATCCGTGTAGCGCTTGTTGTAAGGAATATGACACTGCTGGCTGACATGGGGATATCGTCCTTGATGAAGTCACCAGGTTGTGTATGGTTGTGGGTGTGGTGTGGTTAGTAGGCCCAACTGATTCATGTCCTCTACTAAAATGAGGTTATTTTGGCTTTCGTTGTTGAAAATGAACTACAATGATGAATCCTTCACCAACATCTGTGAGTGGAAGAGACACTCCCCCTCGTTTGGATTTTTGGGCTCAATATTTTGGACCTTAGCGGTGGCAACAGTGGCTCTAGATTCTGTGTCAATAATCTACTTCCCCTTGTTACTCCGCATGTATGTTTTTGGATAAGAATCAAAAGACGCATTAGAATTTGAAGATTCCAGCTTGACCACCAATGACTTCTTAGCACAACACTCATTTGCGTTGTGAGAGGGGCTCTTGTGGAACTCATATCAATTTTATGTTTCCTTCTTCATCTTCATGGTACCATTATTTTCTTGTGGCTTCGATGGGTTTTCCTAGGCCGCTCCATCTTTGTTTTGTCTTTTTTCCTACAGTTTGGGGCTGCTCTTGCCCTAGTTTTGGTTCGTGAATCCAAAATTGTGCTTTTGTTTTTTTTTTTTTTCATTCTTGGCAGCGTTGCATCAAGTAAGGAGATGTATAGGAAATCCATTTCTCCTTGAATATATTTGTGAAGAAAACCATTGTTCTTGATTACTACACATTGCTCAGAGTCCTTGATACCCAACTTTGTGCGTAGAGTATGAAAAACATTTTTGAGCTCATGCACATTTTGGTCACTTTGCTGTCGGAGTGTGGTCCACATATGTACTTGTACTCATAGCTCCCTACATGGTAATATTCTTCTTTAGGATCATCTCAAAAAGAGTTCCAAGAGGGGGCGACTGTAAACAAAGAGGGTTCCTCAATCCTTCTCTCACAATAATGTTTTCACCAATACTTTACACCGGGGGGGAGGGGGACCTTAAGCACTACAAAGGTAATTTTCTCCCTATCGAAGAAGCTATGAACCAAAAAATAATTTTCTGACAGATTCAACCTTTTATCTATAACATCTACATCTAGGTGCCATTCGAATATAAGGATATCAAATTTTACTTGTACCTTGAAGGAGGTGGCGCCTCCAAAGTGACTGTTGGATGAATATGTGCCGCCAATGGGCATCCACTGAAGGATCAAGGAAAAGTTGTTTGTCATATCATTGCTTTTCTGCTCGAGAGCTTATTTGAGCAAAAGTATGATAAGATTTCATGCTTCATCATCCTTCTTTTCTTCTGCCATGGGAGGTCATCAATGTTGGCAAGGACTGTCTTGCAAAGGCTCAACCAGTTCAAATCCCAACTCCTTATATCTCGACCTCATTAAGGACATTCACATAAAAATAGAGAAAGAGGAGACTGCTCTAATACCAATGCTCCAAATTTATGAAGGGAGAAAATGAAAGACAAGTATAAATAAAAACACAGAGATATAATGAAAACATAACTTCAATTCATTAATAACAAAGTAACGAAAAATGTTTACATGTAGAATGGAAATAAACTACTCACGTGATGGTAACTTATCTCTTAGAAGAGATGTGCAACTACATACCTTCTGAACTATGTTATAATGAGGATCAAAGGAATACTTATTATTTAGAAACAATGGAAAACCCTAAACATCTAAAATCCTTAACCTTAGGAGATGAAGTTCCAAAAGTTTGTGGGCCCCATTGGGGTAAATTGGTACATTAACTTCGTGGGGTCGTGACTTTGGCATACGATCTCCATTTGATGCATACAATACCTCATTGGAAAAATCTATCCAAGGACTACAACTTCCAACTATAAACCAATACCATAGACTACAATTTTTCTTATTTTCCATAAAAATGATGTTTAAGGTCTCAAAATGGCTTGAGAAGTTGAGGACCCGAAAAACTACAAAAATTAGTAAACTGTGCTATAATTAAGTAAACTGAAAGAAACAATGGTGGGGGTCCCAATTGGAACAGGTGGGTGGCCACCAATATCCACCTAGATCATTTTCCCATGTTATCTATGGACTATGGTTGCATATGGTAAACACATGGTTTACTAAGTCTGACCATGATTAATTATGGTTGAAAAAGGTTACTTATGGTTGAAAATGATCAACATATGGTTAGCTAAGGTCAACTATGGTTTAAAAAGGTTGACTATGTTGACCATGGTCAACCATATCATAATGGATGACCACTATGACATGTTTGATCATTGTGACATTGATATTTTGTTACCACATTTGACATTATCAATTATGATTGTCCATGTTTGAATTTGCTTGACAATTAAGAATCTGTTAGACCATATTTCGACATCATTGATTATGGATGACCATTATGAAATGATCATATTATGACACTAAGATATGGTTGTCACATTGTGGCATCAACGTTTTGCTCATAAACTTGTTGGAATCATAATTATATGGAGAGGGCCAAGGGGGAATCATTATAATACATTTTTTTACTTCTATAAAAAATTATAGCACCATAGAAATAAAACTTGTAGGTGGAACATGGATCACAGTATATACATGGAAACCCATAAGGGAATAAATCCAAAACTTCTTTTAATTTATTGTTCTTTAAAGGAACCAACCTACTCAAGCTACTTGTATAATCCTTCTAGGCACCAAAATGTAGGGGACACCAATGCCCTCAATATTTGTATGTACCAACCTATAATAAAAATAATCCCCTTTATTTCTTTATAGGTACCAACCTATAGGAGGAACCAATCCCCTCAGCTACTTTGTACACACAAACCTATATAAGACACCAATCCTTTCTTATCAATTATCTCCAATATGTTCTTCTTTGGTTTACTTTTCTCTTCTTTGATTTTTTGTAGTCACCTGCATCGACTCTTTGATATTTAATATTTTCTTCTCTAGTTCACTCTACCCTTCTCAAGTTTTTGTAGTCACCTCATTCCTCTCTCAGAAATTTAATTTTATTCTCTAGTTAGCTTTTTTCTTCTACACTTCTCTACAATCACCTCATTCCATCTCATTCATCCACAATTTATCAACCTTTCCTTTATTAATGTAATTATGTTATATTATATCCTACCAACCTATAGGAGGAACCAATCCCCTTAGCTACTTTGTACAGACAAACCTATATAAGACACCAATCCTTTCTTATCAATTATCTCCAATATGTTCTTCTTTGGTTTACTTTTCTCTTCTTTGATTTTTTGTAGTCACCTACTTTGACTCTTTGATCTTTAATATTTTCTTCTCTAGTTCACTCTACCCTTCTCAAGTTTTTGTAGTCACCTCATTCCTCTCCCAGAAATTTAATTTTATTCTCTAGTTAGTTTTTTTCTTCTTCAATTCTCTACAATCACCTCATTCCCTCTCATTCATCCACAATTTATCAACCTTTCCTTTATTAATGTAATTTATATTATATCCAAAATAACGATCCTATTGAATTATTCTTTATATCATTCTTTACATCTTTGATAAATGAAGGATCTCTTATTTTAATGCCATTATGATGCCATTCCCACCATATTCTTTTACAATGGAAAACAAAAACACAATGTATATGATCACACCTCCTTTCATGAGGGGCACGATTTTATCTTAATATTACAAGAACATCAAATTTTAATTAGTTGATGAGAAATACCTATTTAGTATATATCCTCTTACTTAATTGAAGTGAGAAATTGATACCAACACCACATAAATATTTTCTCCACATTTTAATTAATTCAATTAAGACAAACCTTCATAGTTTATATCCAATTTCTTATTTTTTCATAATAATGCCTTTAACTCTTCATTTATCCATTAACTTTCAATGAATTTGAGAACAAAAACATGCAATGAATTTGGCTATGAAAACATATGGATAATCTTTGGATATATGTGGATAGAAGGTCATATGCAGTGGGCAGGAATATGAGAATACATAGGACTAGCATAACCACATTAGTAAATGTGGTTGATATAAGTCGATCTAAAATATTTTATATGTCACTTTTCATATAAAGGTAAACAAATGGAACTCATCAATTTATATCAACCACATTTACTAATTTCGTTATGTTCTTTGATACCACCATCTTCAAACGGAAGGATTAGTAGTCCATGGTTGACTCTGAATGAATATATTCAAGTTATGGTTGAGGAGGTCTATTATGGTCAACTTATAGTTGACTATGTGATGTGAATATTCCATTAGAGTTTCTAAAATTGGCCCCTTTTTGCAGTCGGTGCCCTGTAAAAAAAATCGCTTAGCAAAACCACCAAGTTCAAGTTGTCTTTATAGCCCTAAGAGTCAAAACTCTTTACAATATAGGCCTCGGAGAAAAGCGATATACACTATGCATGTATGATTCAGAATTGAAACCCTGCTTAAACAAATGGTGGAAGGAATTTAGAATAGTACCGATGTGTCCTGGCATTTAAAATTATGGTGCATAGCCTTGGGCACTCCAAATTACATTGTTAGGTTAGGCATAGGCCAGGTGGGATCCACCCACTCCATTCCATCCTGGTGATGAAACTTTGTGCAACATATTGTAACTTTTGGGTAATCCCAACCCTCAAACCTTTGGTCTATTATAACATGACACATTGGGCACTCTCCCTTCAGGTATTACCTTTGGTATGACGTGTCTCGATCCCTATCTACTTAGTTGTGCAAACTACAAACTTGGGTTCTTAATCATTCCTCTAGGTTTGACTTTCAGGTCGTCCGTTGTTAGGTCCCTATACTACTAATGTAACCCCTTATTGTTATTAGTACAACCCCCTTATTATATTGTTGTGCCCATGTAGTCCCCAAATTGTTATTATTGTGCCCCATAGAAGCCCACTATTGTTATTATTTTACCCTTACATTATTATTGTTATGTCGCTCTGATAATATTATGACCCCTTAGACTTTTATATACATAAATGAGGTCTTGTCATTTGGCATCATCCAAGAATTTTTCATTTGTGTAATGTCAAGGAGGTTGCCCCCTCAAGAGGCTTATTTCTAAGGCATTGATCTATCTTTTCTATCTTTTTGTGAGCTGGTTTCATAACATTTGGTATCAAAGCTTTGGATTCTAGGGTTTCACTGCTCCAAACATGTCATTGTGGAATTTTCACTATAGTTTGTTTTTTTGTTTTTGTTTTTTTTTGTTTTTTGTTTTGTTTTGTTTTTGTTTTGTTTTGTTTTTTTGTTTTTGTTTTGTTTTGTTTTTTTTGTTTTGTTTTGTTTTGTTTTCTTTTTTTGTTTTGTTTTGTTTTGTTTTGTTTTGTTTTGTTTTGTTTTTTTGTTTTGTTTTGTTTTTTCTTTTTTTTTGCCTGAACCTCGGGCCCAAATTTCAGATCTTGGCTCGCTATATTTTCATATATATGATTTGAGGAGGTTAGGGTTTTGCAGACTCCCAAATTACATCCTGAACAGGTGACCTTGGGAAAATCATCATAACTTTCTCTCTAAGCATTAGATTGAAATTTCGTAAGAAGTTACAGAAAGAGAATGAACTTTATTTTGTTTGGGTATAATTTTCAGAATTTAAGGTTGAAAATGTGACACGTGGCACGTCATATAAGTTTGCTCTACTGAACTATTCTATAACTAGGTCATCTTGGGATATTGGGAATAAATATTTCTTCAGGAATCCAATCATGATTAGACTTGCGGAGTTAGAAAGAGGACTCAGAGGCCTATTACAAGACAAAATTTCTAAACTTAAATATCCAAAATTATAGATTATAGTCGTTTCAAGATCTAGCTCGTAAAATCAAGAAAAAGCGAGATGAGGAAGTTTGATGGCAAGGATCTGGTAAATTAAATACTATAGATGGAGAAATATTTTGATCTACATGGTGTACCACTGTTACAAAAGGTACGTATTGCATCTAATTATTTAGAATCGAATCAATTTTTATGGTATAAAGGTATTTGTTCTTTTAAACCACTTGTCACATGGTCAATTTTCACAGAGGAAATGATAGCACATTATGAGGATACCAAGAGCAACACCTTCTTTAGCCAATTGATAAGTCTCAAACAAAAGTGTTCAAGGGTAGAGGACATTGAGGACTTTCAAAAATTGAATATAAGGGTAAATGATATTCTAGGGAAGCAAAAGATAAATAGTTTTATTTATGCCATGGAAGCTGATATCAATTGTATTAAAGCATATTGGAAGAAAGGCATGGAATATTTGAAGAAAGACATGAAAGGTTTGAAGGAAGGTGGGAAAAATATGCTACAAGAAAGGCCTCCTAATGAAAAAAAGGATCAAGAAATGTCAAAAGAAGAGGATATACACCGGGAACCAACCCTAGAGAAAGAATAAATGAATCCGAACATATCTTGTATTGCAATGACATGAATTACCACTCCTCAAACTCTCAAGATAGAAGGGCATATCAAGAAGAAGAAGGTTCAAGCAGTGAAATATCAAGAAGAAAAGTATCAGTAACCATCAAAAGAAAAGGATACTCACTAGGAACCAACCCTAGATAAGGAAGAAATGAATCTGACCATATCTTGTAATGCATTGGTCTGAATTACCACTCCTCAAACTATAAAGATAGAAGGACATATCAAGAAGAAAAAGGTAATAGTGTTGATAGATTTGAGTAGTACCCATAATTTTATTCATTGTAATATAGCCAAGGAATTGAATTTCTTCCTATATCCAACACCAGAGTGTCAAGTGATGGTTGTAAGTGGAGGAACCATAAATTGCTTTGGAAAGTGCAATAATATCAAGCTATCCATGGGAGAATATGTATTGAATAGCCAAATGCTTTCCGTTCCAATGGGTGGTACTGATGTTGTACTAGGAGTCCAATGGCTACAATCCTTGGGTATAATAGCTTTTAATTTTCAAGAACTTTTCATGATTTTTTCTTCAGAAGGAAAGAAAGTTGAATTAAGGGGTATCACAGGGAAACTAGGAAAGATAATTAGCTCTAACAGAATGACAAAGCTTATAAAGAAAGAACAATGGGGCATAATTGCACAATTATGTTTGCTAATGGTTCCCACATCGAAATCATCTATTTCTCCAGATCTCCAAAAAGTCTTGGATAATCATTCCAAGGTATTTTAGACTCCCAAAGGTATCCCATGTATTTGTGATCATGATTATGCTATTCATTTGATTCAAGGAAGTGTTCCTCCAAACATCATGCCTTATAGATGTCCATATGACCAAAGGAGTGAAATTGAACATATGGTTGTAGAAATGGCAGAGGTTGGTATAATCATCCAACCAAATTTGATAAACAAAGAAAGGGATGAATGGAAAAATGACGAAGTAGGGTGGGAACTCATTCAAAAGTTGTCGAAGATCCCAGTTTTGAACATATTGCCAGAACTTGACAAGGAAGGAAAAATCATATTGGAACCTGAAGCATTCATAGAAGCTAGAAGTCGACAGCTACAAAATTGATAAATTTCAGAGTATCTGATCAAGTGGAAGAACTTACCCATTGAACATTCCATAGGGAAGGACGAGAATTTTATACAGAAGCATCACGAACTACTCAAGCGTTGAGGACAACACTTTTTTAAGGATAGGGGAATGTTAGGTCCCTATAGTACTAGTGTAACCCCTTATTGTTATTATTACAACCCCCTTATTATATTTTTGTGCCCATGTAGTCCCCATATTTTTATTATTGTGCCCCATAGAAGCCCACTATTGTTATTATTGTGCCCTCACATTATTATTGTTATGTCGGCTCTGATTATATTATGACCCCTTAGATTCTTATATATAGAAAGGAGGTATTCTTATTTGTATCATCCAAGAATTGTTCATTTGTGCAATGTAAAGGAGGTTTCCCCCTCGAAGAGGCTTATTTCTAAGGCATTGATCTATCTTTTCTATCTTTTTGTGAGCTGGTTTCATAACATCTGTTCTATCAACACCCGCACTCAATTAGGTCCCACTCCTAATGCTTCTAGCCCACTTATATGAGCTCGACGCATTGATAGCATGGTGCTTATGAGTGTCGCCGAGGTGAAACCTTCAAGTTGGGCTTATAGTTTCCCACAAGATCAAAGCTCCTCACTTGCTCCTTTAGTTTGTGCATCCATGTCCTTCCTTCTGACTTACAATTTCAACTTTCAACTTATAGTTTATCTAGGCCGCCAGCTAGATTTGTGTCCCATAATCTGGAAAGTAATGATCCTAACCCCCAACAACTAACAAACTTTCCAAAAATAATGAAATCCAATAAGAGTTGGCCTATTGGACTTAGTCTCAACCACGTTTCTTTGTACCTCTAGTTTTCTTTGGCCCTTAGGTTTCCTCTCTTATTTGCGATGCCTCTAAGGCATTTATTTGGATAAATCCTATCCCTTCATCTCATCCATTTCAATGCTCCAAACACCAACTAAATGTAAGGCAAAAAATCAAAACACAGATTTTTCTGTAGGATTGTGGGAGAAGAATGGATTAATATGAAACACAACATAGAGCTCTTGTGAAAAAAAATCACACTCCACCACACTTCTCTTTCTTTTCATTAATCAAATATATGAATATTACATTAATTTAGTTACTATCCTCGAAGATAGAATAGGAGGACTAAGCTAGATAAAAATCTACCTAAACTACAACTGCTAAAACAATTTGACTAATTTACTCAAATACGAGGAAAATTAAAACAATTTATGGCCTAACAATCCAAATTTTTAGGAACCAACTCCTCCAGTAAAATATTTTGACCTCTCGGTTAAAGAGAAATTATAGATACCCCTACATCATGCTCTTGCTATAATATGAAACAATCCCCCATTTATGAATAACAATAGCTAAGGTTAGAGATATAAATGAGGACCCTTTTTAAATTTTAGTCTTAGGATAATAAAACCTAACTCTAATAAGTTTCCTTGAAAAATATTTCAAAATAACCCAAGGATGAGATCCTCATCGCAAATCGCAAATCACGCTTTTCCATGTGACTATCATAAAACACCTTTAAAAATTTGCGATGCGCGATCAAATGTCCCACTGCGATATCCCAATTATATGCACCTTGTCATTTCGCAAATCGCACTTCAAAAACTTTGCAAGTAATTAAGCTATGCCGCTACAATGCCCATTAATAATTTGCGAAATGCAATATTGCGACAATCGCTATCACATTTTTCCTTATAGAAAAGACAACGCTATATTGTATCCGTTTAAAGATTGCGATGTGCGAATAAGAGTAGTAAGTGTGTGAAATAATTGTGTTTTAAATACAAAAATGAACGAATTGAAAGGTTAATAAATATTTAGTGGCATGAAGAGAGGTGATCATTTTCCAAGTTATGGGTAGTTAACATTGAGTATCTCATTAAACCTTTCTCACGATCCAAAGTCATTTTAGAAAATCTTTCAGTCTTAATTTCCCGATACCATGTGCGTTGATATATCTTGTCCATTTCAAACAAGCTTCAAAATACATGTCATTGAGGAAGGTGATGCAGAAACAAAAAAGCAGAGCATTGTTGAATTCGAGTTTATAGAGATGGCTCCCATATTCTCTGATATAGTCTACAACGATGACGGAGGAGAAACATCTTGGGAGGTCATATACAATAGGCTTGAGGACGAGCATCCCAAGATTACTGTCACAAGAGAAACAACTGACTCAACAAGACATTTGGCGCTTCAATTCAAGGATGTTGCCTGTTCTTTCCTACATTGGATAGGAGAGAGGGCTAAAATCCTCCCATAAATGGATATGATCAGGTGGGTAGTCGAAAACCTCACCATAGAAGATAGGCAATTCAGGAATTCAATAATGGAACTCATGGGATCATTCAGGTCAGAGGACATAAAGAAAATGTACCATATAGGTGACCCTCATGATATATATGATAAGACATACGTGGACAACTTCGCAAAGAAGAATGCAGACCCCTTCAAGTTGATTGAAGGCTGGAGAGTATTGGACAACAAATTCAAATTTGACAAATTGGGTATGTATGATATAGCCTTTTTGGAAAACCCCTACAACTATGTAGCTGCTATGCTATGTAGACTATATGGGTTGCCCAATAATTCTAAGTTTTCCATAGAATGGATTCCTCTGGTTGACGCCTGCATTAATTTCCACATCATGAATTGGGCCACCATCCTATCTGATAACCTAGTCACCATCATTACTAAATATCGACACAAGAGAGCCTCCTCTCTAGAGAACCTTTCCCCATTCTATTTTAGTGCCTACATTATGGATGCCATATGTTTCTACACTATATTTCCGACCATGGGTTGGAAATGGACCTTATAGGATGCCTACCCTATCGATATCAGTCTTTGGAAATTAAAAATTCGATCTCGTTTTCGATTGCTTTGACGTCCGGCTTGAACACGCTTTTGAGTTCATTAAAGCATTCATTTAGTAGACGCGAACAATCCAAAACTTTTCTACTCTTCATGATGCGAACTACGCAAGCTTGGATCGCAAGTTTTCTATCAGTCTCTACGCCCATTAACACCTTCTTATTCCCCACCTTTTCTTCTAGAGGTGGTGGAAACGGAATTCGAATCCTCTTCAACTTGCTGCTAAAATTAGGATTCACTTCAAAAGTGTCAGCATCAGATACAACTTTGGTATTTGCAGGTTGTTTCAGAAGAATTTTGTACTTCGAACCCGCGATTGAATGTAGATGTTTGTCAACATGTTTATCATCTGCGAGGTTCAATTCTGATTTAATTTCTGCACAACTCAACTTCTCGTGGTCATTAAATAGCAGCAATATCATTGCTTGATAAGTTGATACGGTCATTTCTATTTCCATTTGGTTGTCAAAGTTGCCTCTGATATTACACGTTCCCAGTGAATATATCCATGTAAGAATACGACGTTCATTTTGTGCAGAATAATAAGCTTTGAATACTTGAACACAGTTGGCAATATCCGAAGGTAGATTGGGTTGGGAAATATATGATTGGGAGATTGGCCAAAATGGAGTGGTCAAGACTTTCACTCTCAGTTCTGTTCCAAGGTTGATATTTCCACTACCAAGATATTCATCAAACGCAGATTTTCCCTCACTTGCTATAACCAAATCTTTTATCATGAACTCCATCTTTGATGTATACAGCTTCCCATTTTGCTCCTTCAACTTTGCTATCACCTGCTGCTCTATGCTAAGGTTAAAATTTTCATCCGACAATATTCTAGAGGCTAATTTTTTCCTATAAAGTTCACTAAATATATCTTTATCGGAGATATAGCCAACGAGTTTCACCACCTTTTCAAGCATATTCTCAACATCCCCATCGCTTAGTTTTGCATCGGTCTTTTTCACCTGGCCACCCTTACTAAGTAGATTATCACAAAATATTGCCAGTATTTCGACAAATGTGCTTCCTCCAACATCATTTCCACATATTGCCTCAAATCCTAGAACCAAACCCTTGCTAATAATAATGTTTTTTTGAAATGCATCTTCAACATATTCCACATACCTGTCTTGGAGTTGAATGAAATTTCCTACCAAAGCATTTGAATCTTCTTCTTCTTCTGCCTGCTTTGCTATTATTCTTCCTTCTGTGGTCACTTGTTGTATTAAACAACTTGCAATTGTGTCCACACCCTTCGATATTTTAGAAAACAGCCTGTACATCCTGGAAAGATCATCTTTCTTGTGGTCTCTCAGCAAGGCGGGACAGCCTTCATGTTCATTTTGTACAAGCTGCGTTAGATAAGGCGAAAGTAGTTCATTTTGTACTATAAGTAATAGTTTCTCTTTGGTGGTGTAGTGCAAATAATGGGAAACCCTCTCCTCCTCTTGTTTTAAACAATCTTCAGCCTTTCTGAGAAAGTCAGGAAAAGAGAAGAGTGAAATCCATAAAGCAGCCTTTGTGGAGTAATAATTTCGAGTATCTTCCAACATCTGTGCTTCAAAATCGTTCTCGTACAAACCCACTCCTGCATCGTCCATTCCAATGTCCACGAAAAAGTTTAAAACGTTTTTCAGCAAAGACCAATCTGCAATTCGCTCTCCCTCACGCTCACTGTAAATGAGCGCCAGCACTGTATTCCTTGCAGTAGCCTTGATTTCATGGTACACATGCTGCCGGAAACACATGAACCCTGCATGTCTGAGAGGAGTCAAATAGTTCATTTTAACAAAGTAACGATCCAAATAACTGAACCACTTTGAAAGCCAGTGTACGATCACCTTATAGTTTTCCCAGCGTTTGACAAGTTGTTTCAACATCACCTCTCCATCCTTATTCCTGAGATCTGGCAAAATGACACCCACTAGGCATTCTTGTAACCAGTCCTTGTATCTATCATACAGTTGTTGCCTTTGAGAAGGGCTTTTTAGGGCAATGTTGTAAACAATAGTGTAAGTGTCCGCGTGGTCGTCTGCAACAAACAGTTCGGCTTCTGAAAACCCTTCCAAGATCCTTGCCAACCTTAAGAAACGGTTGTATAAAATGTCAAACCCTTGCTCCATCTCTACCGTAATACCAGTTCTCCTCCGCCCTTACACTTTTGCTACTGATTCTGCGCTCAATCGTTCTGCGCTCAATCGTTCTAGACACCTTTGGTAAGTAGAGGATATTCGATTTAATTGACGTATTGCTATGCCCACGATATCCCTTTATAATCGAAAACTAAGACACAATCACGTCCATTCACATTCAAGAGGGACACAACGTTTCATTTTGTAAGAACGTCGGCCTTTAATTAGTTCAAATGAGAAACTGATATCAGCATTGTATAAATTCATGTTACCATATGATGCATTCTATGATGATATATTTGAATAGATAATTTATAGTCGAGTTAATGCTTTAACTTCCAAAGAAGCAGATGCAGCATTATGGCATCATAGGCTCGGACACATGAGTGACAAGGGGATGAATGTTCTTCACTCAAGGATTTTGTTGCCGGGTTTGAAAAATGTTGATTTGGACTTCTATGAGAATTGCATTTATGGAAAATAGAAGAGAGTCAGATTTCTCAGAGTTGGGAAAGAAAAGAAGAGAGAAAAATTAGAGCTTGTGCATACAGATGTATGGGGATTTGCTCAGGTATCATCTCTCGGTGGCTCTCATTATTATGTTACTTTTAATGATGATGCAACTAGAAAAACTTGGATTTATTGTATTAAGAATAAATCTGATGTATTTGATACTTTTAAGAAATGGAAAGCTTTGGTTGAGATTGAGACAGGAAAGAAAATGAAGTGTCTTAGATCAGATAATGGAGGTGAATATTGCAGCAAAGAGTTTGATAGGTACTGTTTAGAGCATGGAATTCGCAGAGATAAGACAGTTCCAAGAACACCACAAGAAAATGGTGTGTCAGAAAGGATGAACACGACAATCATGGAGCGTGCAAGGTGCATGAGATTGCATGCAGGATTGTCTTTACAGTTTTGGGCACATGCTGTAGATACTGTTGTTTATCTAATAAACAGAGGGCCTTCAAGTTCCTTGGATGGTGGTGTTCCAGAGGAAGCATGGACAGGTAAAAAGGTAAACTACTCTATTTTAAAGCCTTTTGGTTGTGGGGCCTTTGTCCATATTGATAAAGAAAATAGAACAAAGCTTGAAGCAAAGTCAAAGAAATGTACCTTTATTGGATATTGTGTTAATGATTTTGGTTATCGCTTATATGATTATGAAAATCACAAAATAATTAGGAGCAGAGATGTAATCTTCAATGAAAATGTCTTTTATAAGAATCAGTTGCAGGAAAGGAAACAGGAAAAAGAAAACAAGGAATACACAGTTCTTGATGAGATCACTCAAAAAGTAAAAGTGCGTGAAAATAATAATAAACAATAGCCACAACAACAACTACCTCCACAACAGCAACAGGCACCCCAAACCCCTGAAAGTGGTGTTAGAAGATCTACCAAGATAAGTATACCCCCTGAATGATACTCTCCTTCATTATATTATTTATTGTTGATTGATTCTGGTGAACTCGAATGTTATGA
>APFE030243739.1:0-13087 GCA_000404065.3 Pinus taeda
TAGCTGGAAAAATGATTCATTATGGTAGAAAGATCGCTTATACCTCTGTAAGAATTCCCAACTCAAACAAAATATTCTCATGGAATTGCACACTTCTCCCTTAGGAGGGCACTCAGGATTTTTAAAAACTTACCACAGGGTTAAGAAGGAATTTTTTTGGGATGGCCTTAAATCAAATATTCAAAAGTTTGTGGCGGAATGTTTGGTTTTCAAACAAAATAAAGTTGAAAAAATTATGACCCTGGGTCTATTACAACCTTTATCCATTCCAAGCCAATGTTGGGAGGAGGTTTCAATGGATTTTATGATGGGCTTACCCAAGTCTAAGGGAAAGAGTATCATCATGGTGGTAGTTGACAGACTTACCAAGTATGCACACTTCTGTGCATTATCACACCCATTTAAAGCCAGTGCAGTTTCTACTGCATTTATGGAAAAAATTCAAAAGTTACATGGAAACCCAAAGATTATTGTAAGTGACAGAGATCCCATTTTCACTGGAAATTTTTGGACATAACTATTTTCTTGTCTCGATACTCAGTTAGCTCATAGCTCATCTTATCATCCTCAATTTGATGGGCAAATTGAGATAGTAAACAAATGTTTGGAAGGATATCTTTGTTGCTTTGTATCTGATAAACAAACACAATGGGTCAAACGGTTTCCATTGGTTAAATGGTTGTTGAATGGTGGTATAAAACTTCCTTCCATATAGCAACAAAAAATGACCCCATTTATGACACTTTATGGATATCAGCCACCATTCGTCACATAACATTTAAGAGAAAATTCTAAGGTTCAAGTAGTGGAACATCACATCAAGAATCAATAACAAGTCCTCCAACCCTTAAAGGATAACATCGTGTTGGCGCAGAATAGAATGAAACAACAGGTAGATCAACATCACAATGAAAGAAGTTTTGATGTAGGTGATTGGGTATTCCTACGGATACAACCATATAAAAAAATGTCCCTCAAGCAAGCTAAGAAGGATAATAAATTATCTCCAAAGTATGATGGTCCATACAAGGTGTTGCAAAAGATTGGTACTTTGGCATACAAATTGGAGCTTCCTACAGCTTCTTGAGTGCACCCAGTTTTCATGTTTTATGTTCAAAGAAGGTTATAGGCGACAAGCTCCGAGTTCAAACAATATTGCCACAACTTGAGGAGGAAGGAAAAATTATATTGGAACTGGAAGCAGTCACAGAAACAAGAACTCGATAACTACTAAATCGATCAATTTCAGAGTATCTCATCAAGTGGAAGAACTTATCCGCTAAAGATTCCACATGGGAGGATGAAAATTTATTACAGAAGCTCCAAACTACTCAAGATTGAGGACAACACTTTTTTGAAGAAGGAGGGATGTAGGTCCCATAATACTAGGATTACCCCTTACTATGGTAGTTGTATCCTTAATTAATACTGTTGTGCCCCTATTGTCCCCTAGTTTATAATGTGCCCCATAGAATCCCTTTATTGTTATTTTTGTGCCTTTATATTATTATTGTTAGGTCGGCTCGGTTATATTATGACTCCTTAGAGTCCTATATATAGAAATGAGGTTTTTTCATTTGAATCATCAAGGAATCATTCATTTGTGTAATGCAAAGGAGGTTGCCCCCTCGAAGAGGCTGAATTCTAAGGCACTGATCTATATTTTCTATCTTGTTGTGAGCTGGTTTCATAACATAAAACCCCCATCTTGCATCAAGCTTGGGTGGCATAAGGATGCCCAGTCTTGGCTCAACCACTGGTGGTTAAATGAGGAGATCATCTTGGGAAGCAAGGATAGTGTCAAAGATATTATCACCTCCAAATTTGGGAATAAGTTATGGGATGATAAAGAGCTGGAGGGTAAGAGGAAGCTAATATATTATAAGGAGGTGATCAACACCAACCTTGAGAACCAGAATTATCTTTCTATTTTAATGAGCATCGCTAAGATTGGAACTAACTCTTACGACCTTCGGAGTGAAATCGGGAGATGGTCTACTCCTAAGACAACGTGGGATGATATAATCTATCAACTTTGCAATACTAATAAAGTGGATGATGAAAAACACTTCATTTTAGAGTGTTCGGCTCTTATTGACATCCGTTCTCATTTCTCTAACATCTATCACATTTCCAATCTTCTAACTTACTAAGTCAACCCAACTATAGTGACCTTAACCCACTTCTTTCCTTTTTTTAGCAGAGAAGTAAGATCCCAAATAATTACTATTATATTCTTCATTTTAAGGTCTAATGGATTGCATTAGCCTTAGTGGACATTAATCATCATCATCAATAATTATTTATTAAAATATTAATAATTAATCTGACTTTTAATAAATTAATAAATTATTCTATTGACCAAGTTGGGGAAGAAATTTGGAAAAGAAATTGAATAAGGATGTCAATTAAATAAGGTATAAGTGAATAATTTAAATTGCAGATACTAAAAAGTCTTAACTCAAGATCTACCGAGGAGTGAGAGGGACCAGGGACCAAATATCTTCAGATGTAAACCTCTTTTAGAGTGAAAAGAGGTGGATCTAGTTTGGTATAATTCACCCTTTAAATATGCTATGTCCCACCACAAGTCAATACCATGGGCATTTTTACTTTTACTACTATTTTATTTTGACAAAGTAAAATGTTTAAATTACATTACATTAATAATGATTTATTTTATTTTATTTCATTTTTATTTTTATGTAATTTGACATAGTCAAAATGTTAAGCATTACATTATGACATCTTTACCATACTCTACTAGAAAGCCCCTCTCTCTCAATAATATTGTAATATTCCCTTTAAAAAACACAATTTAAAACAAAATTAACTTTACTATGAATGAAGTGAGATATAGCATTGGACTTTTTGTACATACTTTATGGCTGGATTTTCCCAAAATCTGGGAAAGATGTGCTGAAATTCAAAGTTTGAGTTAAGCCTCTACAATCCTATTGTCTAAAAAGTTTTTCAAGATGGTCAATCCATATTTACAAGTAAAAATACATTTTAAACAAAAAAACATTATTTAACCAAAAAATACAAACAAAACTTCAAAGCCTAAAATAATTAAAATTCAATATAGTAAAAAAAACATTAAAAAAAAAATCAAAGTAGTCAATCCATACTTACAAGTAAAAAATACATTTTAAACAAAAAGAATTATTATTTATCAAAAAAATACAAACAAAAACTTCAAACCCTAAAATAATTAAAATTCAATTTAGTTAAAAATAAATAAATAAAGCTCCCATAGCTCCCTAAACACTGGGAAAACAATATTAAATTAATTTATAATAAACTCTTTCAAACTAATTTTCCGTAAAAAAATAATATTATAAATAAATTATTAATATTTAATTGTAAATAAACATCTTTAAAACTACTTTTTCGAAAATAACAATATTAAATTTAAAAAACATATTTTCTTTTAATAACCGCAGGGACCTCTGGGTCGTCCGAGTATCTTGTGGTGAAAGAAGTTCAATGTTCTGGTGTTTGAATCAGGTAAGTTCTCTACTGTTTTAAGAAAATTCTATGAATATTATGAAAGAGAAAGTAAATCTGCGTTATCGAATTTAGCTGAAACAAATTTAAATGTTTTATAAATTTAGTATACATATATGATTCAATTCTACTTTTCCTAAAAGAAACAAGGTCTGAAAAGCTAGTTAGGAATCATATTTAAGAGGTTTAAGAATATAGCTAATTATAACTAAAATGGGTTTCAGATGGTTCAGGAGTATAGCTAACCATGCCTATTACATAAATTAAAAGTGGTTCTCATAGTCATGATATGCATGAGATTAAAAACTGTAAAACAAAATTAAGTGTTATTTCATCAACTTGACATACTAGTAATGTGAGTCATAAGAATTACATGGTTTCATTTACCTTATGTAGGTCTCTCTAGGGGTGCTTGTTCTTGTTCTTAATAGATTAGCATGGAGCTCTGGTTGTCACATTTGATCACTATTGCAACCTTCTGTTCTTCTCGAGCATCAAGGAGAAGTCTCCTCACCTAAATTGCTTCACATGTTGCTGCACAGATAGTTTGATATTCAGCTTTTGTAGAAGACAAACATGTTGCTGCATAGATAGGTTGATATTCAGCTTTCTTAGAAGACAAAGTTACTGTGTTCTGCTTTTTGCTGCTCCATGTAATGAACCTAGATCCAATGCTAAATGCATAGCCTGTTATGGATCATCTGTCATCTACATTTCCAGCCCAATCAGAATTTAACATCACATGAATCAGTATAAACAATACCAAAATCTAAGGTTCTGTGGAGATACATTAGAACACCTTTTGCTGCAATTCAAGGGGCTTTGACATAAACTGGCTCAATGCACTGCACTGAATTAGTAAGCCAAATCTGGCCTAGTTGTAGTCAAGTAGATTAGAGTCCCAACAAGTTATCTATACAAAGTCACATCTGCCTCCTTAGATCCATCATCATTGTGAAGTTTTATATTTTGCTGTAAAGGTACTACTGTAGTTTTGCAGTGATCCATTCTAAAGTTTTCTAGTAAGCTCCTGAGATACTTACTTTGTGATAGAAAAGTTTGTCCAAAATCCCTCTAGTCTTCCACACCCAAACAGTGATGTAGCTCTCCAAGGTCTTTCATCTCAGAGACTTGTGACATGTGCTCCTTGATTTCTTTAATGAGATTATCAACATTCCCTGTATGATTAGATCATCTACATATAAAAAAATCAAAACAATCATTCACTCTTTATCAAACCTCTACCTAAAATAAATGTTTTTTATTTTCAAAGAACCTGAAACCCTCAGCTTACAAAAAATCTCCATCCAAGATCTCGTGAGATCCGATGATCACGAAACTAGCATTTTGGTAACAAGCATCCCTTTTACCCTGTGCATGGACCCGATAAGGAAAGTGAGCCAGAGTTTAAAGAATGTTCGGGTCCGGTTTGAAACATAAGTTTCAAGAACTTTTAAAACCCAAAATCTATACGATAAAGCCCCTAATGATCTGATATTCCTCCGAGATATCGGAGTGAAAACCTACACAGTCTTTAATTTCCTTTTCGGACTCGATGAGGAAAATAAACCACTTATCTATAAAGCATCGGTTATGTTTTTTTGGTTATCCTCTAATTACTTTTCCACCCAATGGCCATATGATTACAAAGGCAGTCACGATCCATGGCCAGCGACCTGCTAAGAGGCCTGCTGATTACGAAGTGCCTCTCCCCTATAGAACGCTTTGTTTTGCACAATTTTCTTCTCTCTTCTTCCTCCTCCCCACCTTTTTTTTTTTAATCAAACGATTAAGAAAGGCTAACAACCCCACCTTCTTCAACTTCCACTAGTATTTCTTCTTGTTCAAACCTAATGGTGTGGAATTTTTCCATGTATTTTTATGCCTGTCTTTGACAATCCTCCCACAAATTCCACAAAGATGTTGAATCCCACGCATAACTACTTTAACTTTCTTTGCACAACTCTCCTTCATTCACGATATGATGAGCTAGCATATTGGATTTTCTTCGCACATGAATGAGGCTAGCCTGTCTCATGGTTTGTAGGTGGGAATGGATGCACTGAAAGACCTGCAAAAATCGCCAATGTTTGGATGCTTTTTCGGGTGCCTTTCCATTGCAAATCTGCTCAGCTGCATTAATAACCAATTTCGAGTCAACTTCAATAATTGCATTGGGAGAATTTGACTCAATTAGTATTTCCAGGCACTGCTCTAAGGCCATGAGGTCCACCATGTTGTTTGTAGCCATTCCTAGATGACCATCAAAGATATCCTTTATGCGCCCCTACTCATCCTTGACGACCCCACCAAACCCAGCCATCCCTAGGATAATTTTAAAAGCTCCATCTATGTTAACTTTCCAGAAACCATGAGGTGGAGGTTGCCAAAAGTCTTTATCAACATTTATCTGGCTTACGTGCTTGTGTATGCTCTGTGGAACTTGCGACTGGATACCCAACTGCAGTAGTATACCCTTGTCTTAGGGTAGAGTCGGTTCCTCAGGAGGTCTCCCTAACATGGCACCAACCTTATCTTTGAGCTGTCTTAATATCTGTGCAATAGTGTTCTTGGTTGACACAGTTTTTCTTTTCAAAATTTTGCCATTGCGTTCTTTCAAGACATCCCAGATTAGGATGCCTCGAACCAGAGTCCAAGTGATGTTGACATTGCCTGAGCAGTTTCTTCTCCAATTCCTCATAGTGTTGGTAATACTCAGGCCATCCCTATCAGTTTGTCTGAATACTGAGGCCGGCAAATCCCATAAGGTTGAGGTGAAAGGGAAAAGGTTTAGTAAGTCTTCCATTATCTCCTCTTGTGTACCACACTGATAGCATTTGGATTGGCCAACAAGGCCTTTCTTCAGAAGATTTTCCCATGTTAGAATTTTCTTTTGTTGAACCAACCACATCAACATCTTTATTTTCATCCAATGTGGGTTTTGCCAAAGGTCCTTCCATGCCTTATCAGGGTATTGGTAATCACACGCTATGACTATATCATTGGCTTCTTTGAGGTTAAAGTTACCTTCTGTGTTTCTTCCCCATCTTAGTTGGTCAGACGAGGATGAAACCAAAATCTTCCTTTGTTCTAAGTCCATAGCAAGAGAGTTTTCCTCATCTTTCAAAGGGCTCTCTTACCTATAGGCTAGATCCTTCCAAGTTCTCCATTTGTCACTGTTCCTTACATGATCCCATAAATCACTTACCATGCATAAACCTCTGTTGTCACTATCATTCTTGAGTTCAGTTATTTCTTCTCTAAATAGGTTTGGTTCTTGCTTCCAGTTATCCTCCCAGAATCTTCCCAAGTTCCCATCTCGGATCTCCCAGAAACTGTGTTGCTGGACAATGTCTCTATTTTTCCAAGCAATATTCCAAATGTGGAAGCCCTTTATAAGCCCATACATTCGAATACAATCCCTCTCCTGCCAATTTTGTGCATATTCTTTTTTTTTTCAGAAAGCTTTGCCCATGGGGATGTAGAATCCTTGAGCCATCTCCACCAAAGCTTTGCACCCGAAACTCTACTGAGGGTTTTAGGGTCATGAAGCCCTAAACGTCCATGGGCCTTAAGTTTGCAGAGCTTATCCTAAGCTACCAAAGCCCATTTCTTTTTCTCTTCCCCTTTGCCCCAAAGACAATCTCTTTGGATGTTCCTGATCTTTTGTAAAACTTCTTTAGGAACAGGAGGAGCTGACATTATGAAAATGGGTATGGCATGTAGGATAGTTTTTGTGAGCACAAGGCGCTCCGCTAAATTCAAAGATCTACACGTCAACTTCCAGATCTTATCTTGAAGTTTGTTAATGACTAGCTCCCAAACTCCCCTACTTAGAGGTTTGCTTGTAAGGGGCATTCCAAGGTACTTAGAAGGTAACTGATCCCTTTGGAACCCTAGAATTCTGGTAAGGTTTCTTTGAATAGCAATGTCAGTGCTAGAAAAGAAAACTTTTGATTGTTAAGGCTTACCTCTATACTAGCGGCTGTGACAAAGTCATTCAAGATTTGTTTAAAAGCTTTGGCTTCCTTGATTGTGGGAATTCCCTGCAGTATAGTTTCATCCACAAATTATTGGTGAGTTGAAGCCGCACCATGTGTGGTGAGTTTTAAAACTTGGATTCTTCTCTCAGCACTTTCCATTTTTATCGCTCTGCCTAGCCCTTCCATCATGAGCACAAAGAGGAAGGGGGAGAGCGGATCTCCTTGCCTTAGACCCTTAGAATGCATGAATGTTCTTGAGGGCGATCCATTAAGCAAGATTGAAAAACTGGCTGTCGATACAAGGGTCATGACCCATATAATCCAATTGTGGTCAAAAGCATAAGCTTTCAACATTTCTCTAATGTAAGACTAGCTTAGCTTGTCATAAGCTTTCTCTAGGTCAAGTTGTATGACAATTCTAGCTTGCCTGTTGTTTTTCAAAGAGTGTACCATCTCATGAGCTTGAATGATATTGTTGAGAATATCTCTTCCTTCCACATGACCAATTTTCTCCTGCGAGATAAGAACTGGAAGAAGTGGCTTGAGTCTATTAATGATCACTTTGGAAATAATTTTGTACACCACATTACACAAAGCTGTGGGTCTGAATCTATCCGGTGTGATGGCTTTTTCCTGCTTCGGAATCAAAGCTATGAAAGAAGTATTGAGAGCCTATAGGACCGATCTGGATCTTCTTGAGTCTTCAACTGCATTAAGGAAGTCTTGTTTCACTGTTTTCCAGCATGCTTTGAAAAAATCTACATTGAAACCATTCGGGCCAGGAGCTTTCCCATTTTGCATCTCGTTGATAACTTCCTTGACCTCACCTTCAGATACTAACCTATTGATATTATGATTGTCTTCCCTTGCTACCAGCTTGGGGATGTACCTTGTGAATTTATTAATAAAATAAGACATGTCTAAGAGAGGCCCCTTTGCAATGTTAAGGAAGTGTTGAACTAGGACAGATTCCATTTCTTTGTGGGTGATGAACTCCTTTCCTTGAGAATCTCTGAGTTTCAAAATTCTGTTATGTCACCTGTGACTCAAAGTTGACTTATGAAAAAACTTTGTGTTTCTTTCCCCTTCTTTAATCCATTGTACTCTCATTTTTTGTCTCCAGAAAATCTCTTCTTGCCTACACCTATCATCCCATTCCTTCTGAATAACATCAGCTTGAGTATTCCTTTCCTCGGTAAAGCCATATGTGATCATAAACTGACTAATCTTCTGAATTTTTTTATCAACCTCTATTTTTGGATTTGAAAATGTTGCCACACTATTTTTTGTTCCAATCTTTGAGTCTAGCTTTGATGTGTTTAATTATTTATTGTAGCATGTACATTTTAGTTCCTTGAAAGGGCAACTCTCCCTTCCACCATTTCTCAATGTTGCTGGTGAAGTTAGGGTGAGAGAGCTAGATATTTTCAAACCTAAAAGGTCTATTCCTAAGTGTACTCATAAAAGTGGCTTCAAGAAGGTAGGTCAGTTGTCTAAACGTCCAAATGGAAGGATAAAAGATGACATGTCAGGGCCCATGAGAAATAGGTCCTTTAAGATCAAGAATCTATCTAGTTTAGAGGCAACTTGACAAGCCCCTCCTCTCTTATTGTTCCAAGTGAAAGTGCGATTTAATGTTTCAGCATCCACTAATCTCATGTTATTTATAAAGTTCTAGAAGGCAGTGCAGTTTCTACCTAGTGTTCTGGTGCCACCTTTTTTCTCTGTAAGAGATTTGATCATATTGAAATATCCTACCAAAATCCAAGGTATATCAGGATGTCTCTCTCTTAGCTACTCAACAGAAGTGAGAAGCTTGAGTTTGTCTTCAAGTTTTTGAGGTATGTAGAAATTTGTAATCATGTAAATTTCCTTATCACCCACAAGTTGTATTACCAGCAAAAGATAGTTCCTTGACGCTTCCGCATTCAATATTCTAAGTTTTTTGGGATCCCAAAGTGTCAGAATCCCTCCTGCTAAGCTATCTGCCTTAACCTCTACATATTGATACCTTCTTAACCATTTGCTGTGGATTTCTTTGATTTTATCCATTGAGCACATTGTTTCCTCAATGAAAACCATGTTTGGTTTTTCTTCTTTTATTCTACCACTAAGATTTCTTTGTTTCCTTTTGCATCCTAGGCCCCTAATATTCCATGTTCTAAACTTCATTAGGATAGGTTTGTAAAAGAGTATCTAGTGATATCTTTCATCTTACCTGAGTTGACCATGAGTTTTTCGCATTCTGTCAGCAGCCCATTCTGTCTTTTCCTTTCTCTTTTCCTACCTAGGTTCTTAGAAGAGTGCCCCTATATTTCCTCCATTGTCTTCATCCCTCTATTTTCCTGGCTATCATGGTTTCTTTTAACTCCATAACTCTTCGACTGTGATCGCCATAGGAAGAGTTGTTGAACCCTGTCAACTCCTCTTTTGGCAAGGAGTCAACTCCTTTGGTGATACCCTACTTCAAAAACTTTTCCAAATGCAAGTTTTCCTTCTCAAGAATCTCCTGTAGTTCGTAATCCTCCATTCCTACCTCACTTGGGGTCATCTCATGGTCCCTGCTAAGTTACACAATGCTCAGTGGATCATCCTGTTGTTGACTATTCTTTGGTATGTCCTCCATGCTAGTATCCATATCCTTTTCATTGATTTTAGTTGCTCATTTCTAGTTTTCCCTGTTGTTTCCTGTATCTTATTCTAAGATTTTGAAACTATGGCGGTCTAGTTGTTCATTCTCATTTATTTTCTTTAGGTTCTGCTTTCCTCCTTTCCCCTTACCCCCCACCTTCGTGAAACCCTCAGGATCTTTACTTGGGGTGATTTTTTTGTTGCTTTCCAGTTTTTTGAATGGGCAATCTCTGTAAAGGTGCTTGTGTTCAAGGCACTTATGACATCTAAATGGGACATGCTCCTAATACACTACCTACACCCATTCTTCATCATATACTTCGAAAATGATCTCATCTAGGAGTGCCCCAGATAGGCCCATTTCCACACAGATTCAGGTGAAGGAAGTGTATTTGCCTCTAATGTCACATCTCATATCTTTATAAAATGCCCTAGTTTATTTCTAATAGCCTTTAAAGACTCTGACAACCAATAATCTAAAGGAAGGGAGTAAAGTCGTATCCATACCGGTACTGAGGTGAACGTTTCTCGTTTTGGGACAAATTTCCTCACCTATGGTCGCATATAAAGGCCTACAACAACGTAGAAATAGGGTACTCCCTCAAATACTTTGCCTTTATCTTCTAAGCTTGTGAACACCACCGTAAAGAAACCCTTAGATCCATGGTGAAGGTTTATATCCCCCTTAGTTTTCCAATGGTTCTTTATCCATGCATGTAAGGCCTTCTCTATCGGCCAAATCCCAATAAATTTTCATATGATCGCGTGTTCTGTCATGTGATCTCTGTGCACCTATAGCGTTGGGTCACTTAAAACTACTCGAGGAGTGATGGTTGACTTAGGTTTAAAGACATCTATCACCCTAAGAAGTGTAGCTTTCTGACTGCTGCCCTCTTTTCTCTTCTCCCTATTATCTTCCTCGTGATTCACACTCTATTCGTGAGGTTCGGTATTTCTTGTGTTAGTATCCTCAATTATCACCTCTGTTGGTTTCTTGAAGTGATGCAGATCAGTTTCCTTATTTTTGTTCGTTATTATTTGACTATAGGAGGGAGCAGAACTCCCTCCTCCACGACTCAACATGGTTACTAGCACCAAGCCCTCACTCAAGCCCTAGCACAGATTGCATATCCACTTTCGTGCCTCTCTTTCACTAAACATTAACCCAACAATAAATCATTCCTGAACATCAAGCATAGTCTCTCTAATAATTAGATTAAGTTAAAGTTTACAAGATTCATTATATTGAGTTAAATTACATATTTTTTATTTTGAATTAATTTAAGTGATTTTTAAGTTAACAAACTCATTGTAATGAATTGATTTAAATTTTTAACAAGCTTTTTCTTTTTTCTCGAACAAAAAACATTACTTTCATTTAAAAATGCAATTCACATTATGAATGTGCATGTGTTACACTAAAAAATAAGCCACTCAAGGCTCATTAGAACAGGAGTTAGGACTCTAATGTGCACACAGATACATCCATACTTATATCCCAAAAATATACAGTGTTGTGATAAATAAAACTAAATGAATAGTGTTTGTCTTCAACAACTAGTAAATTCTCTTTAGAGAATTTAGTAGAGATATAAAACAACAGAAATAAAAAATATAGATATCATACATTAGTGTTTAGTATGCATGCCTTCAGTGTAGGGTTTGTGGAAGTATGCACTCTATGTAGGATAAGTGGAAGTATGCACTCCATGTAGGAAAGGTTGAAGTATGCATGCTATTGTTCATTCAATGAGTAATAACATCAAAATATTGTATTAAAAAAATTATCTCCTTCAACATGTGACAAAGTGTGTGCATGTGGCGTGTAGGTGTTGTTGAACCAATTTATAACGATTTTTGAGTCCCCAAAAAATTTGAATTCATCTAACTTACTTTTCAATAGCAAACAATGTAAGCATTTTTTAGAAAGCATAGAAAAATTATGTGTGCCCTATGCCAATCCACTTTCTAGTTTGAAAGAATGACTTTGTGACAAGTGCAGAACAACGTTGCCCCCACATGCTCCCCAACAAGAGAGGCACCATGAAAATAAACCTAGGGAAAAGAGTAATGAATGGATTCCTTAGAGATGTTACACATATGAAGAAGTGAGTCCAAATAAAAAAATTAGACAAAAGATAGATAAGGAATATGGAACCACCTTGTCTGAAATAGATGTCTTGTTTGGGAAAACATCTATGTTCCCCGCAAGCCATTTTCCCCAAAATATTAACAAGGGAAAACAACGATTTTTCTTTGGGTTTGCAGAGTTCCTCCAATTCTCCCATGCATGCAAATAGGAATCACCTTGCCATTTAATTGTTATACCTAGATAAGTTATAATAGATGACCACACGACTAGTGCAAAATGAGAGAGAAGGAGGAAGTGTCCAACTATTCATCACACTTCTACATAAAGGTAACCAACTCGACACTATTCCCATGTTTGTTTAGATTGTCTCTAGTTAGAACAAGTTTTTCCAAAATACACCATTGGAGGAGACAAGATTTTGCAACACATTTTAGTTTTCACAATTTCTTCCAACAATGTAACATATTTTCATGTTTTCTATCCTTAATGAGAAAGATACACAGATTTTGGAGACACAAACTTCATATTTTTATTTTCGATCAATTTTTCAATTTTATTATTAGGAAATTATGCTTCTCCATTTTTATCTATATTTTGAGTCAATTAAAAAGTTTTATGGCTTTTTTAATAATTATATATATATATAGACACGAAAAGTTCTATTATTGATATGGTAAAGAATATCGTCTACTTTAAACATACATACATATAATTTGATTTTTGATAATTTAATAATTATTTTGTAAATAATGTGTTTTATGATAAAATTGTGAAAGAATTGTAGCTAAAGGCACGATAAAAATAAATAAAAATGCTCAATAAAATATAAGTAATAAAACAAATAAAATTACTTAATAAAATATACTTAATA
>APFE030243739.1:37851-67363 GCA_000404065.3 Pinus taeda
TATCCCTTATTAATATTGTTGTGCCCCTATTGTCCCCATATTGTTATTACTGTGCCCCACAGAATCCCTCTATTGTTATTTTTGTGCCTTTATATTATTATTTTTAGGTCGGCTGGGTTATATTATGACTCCTTAGGGTCCTATATATAGAAATGAGGTTTTTTCATTTGAATCATCAAAGAATCATTCATTTGTGTAATGCAAAGGAGGTTGCCCCCTCGAAGAGGCTGAATTCTAAGGCGTTGATCTATCTTTTCTATCTTGTTGTGAGCTGGTTTCATAACAGAAAACCCCATCTTGCATCACGCTTGGGTGGCATAAGGATGCCCAGTCTTGGCTCAACCACTAGGGGTTAAATGAGGAGATCATCTTGGGAAGCAAGGATAGTGTCAAATATATTATCACCTCCAAATTTTGGAATAAGTTATGGGATGATAAAGAGCTGGAGGGTAAGAGGAAGCTAATATATTATAAGGAGGTGATCAACCCCAACCTTGAGAATCAGAATTATCTTTCTATTTTAATGAGCTCGAAGAAAAAGATGAACATCGCTAAGATTGGAACTAACTCTTACGATCTTCGGAGTGAAATCGGGAGATGGTCTACTCCTAACACTCCGTGGGATGATATAATCTATCAACTTTGCAATACTAATAAAGTGGATGATGAAAAACACTTTATTTTAGAGTGTTCGGCTCTTATTGACATCCGTTCTCATTTCTCTAACATCTATCACAATTCCAATCTTCTGACTTACTAAGTCAACCCAACTATAGTGACCTTAACGCACTTCTTTCCTTTTTTTAGCAGAGAAGTAAGATCCTAAATAATTACAATTATATTCTTCATTTTAAGGTCTAATGGATCGCCTTGGCCTTAGTGGACATTAATCATCATCATCAATAATTATTTATTAAAATATTAATAATTAATTTGACTTTAATAAATTAATAAATTATTCTATTGACCAAGTTGGGGAAGAAATTTGGAAAAGAAATTGAGTAAGGATGTCAATTAAATAAGGTATAAGTGAATAATTTAAATTGTAGATACTAAAAAGTCTTAACTCAAGATCTACCGAGCAGTGAGAGGGACCAAATATCTTGAGATGTAAACCTCTTTTAGAGTGAAAAGAGGTGGATCTAGTTTGGTATAATTCACCCTTTAAATATGCTATGTCTCACCACAAGTCAATACCATGGGCATTTTTATTTTTACTACTATTTTATTTTGACAAAGTAAAATGTTTAAATTACATTACGTTAATAATTCTATTTATTTTATTTTTTTCATTTTTATTTTTATGTAATTTGACATAGTCAAAATGTTAAGCATTACATTATGACATCTTTACCATACTCTACTAGAAAGCCCCTCTGGCTCAATAATATTGTAATATTCTTTTTAAATAACACAATTTAAAATAAAATTAACTTTACTATGAATGAAGTGAGATATAGTATTGGAGTTTTTGTACATACTTTATGGCTGGATTTTCGCAAAATATGAGAAAGATGTGCTGAAATTCAAAGTTTGAGTTAAGCCTCTACAATCCTATCGTCTAAAAAGTTTTTCAAGGTGGTCAATCCATATTTACAAGTAAAAAATATATTTTAAACAAAAAAATCATTATTTAACCAAAAAAATACAAACAAAAACTTCAAACCCTAAAATAATTAAAATTCAATTTAGTAAAAAAAACATTAAAAAAAATAGAAGTAGTGAATCCATACTTACAAGTCAAAAATACATTTTAAACAAAAAGAATTATTATTTATCAAAAAAATACAAACAAAAACTTCAAACCCTAAAATAATTAAAATTCAATTTAGTTAAAAAATAAATAAATAAAGCTCCATAGCTCCCTAAACAAGTGGAAAACAATATTAATATTAATTATAAATAAACATCTTTCAAACTAATTTCTGGTAAAAAACCAATATAAATAAATAAATTATTAATATTTAATTGTAAATATTTAATTGTAAATAAACATCTTTAAAACTACTTTTTCGAAAATAACAATATTAAATTTAAAAAACATATTTTTTTTTAATAACCGCAGGGCTCTATGGAACGCGGCTAACACATATATACCTGTGAGGATTACCCATCCAAACAAAGAGTGCAGTATCAAATTTAAAAGAAAAGAAAAAATACATTATTAATATTTAATTGCAGATAAATATCGTTAAAACTACTTTTTCGAAAATAACAAAATTAAATTAAAAAAATAAAAAATCTAATAACCGCTGGGCTCTATGGAACGCGGCTCACATATATAAATAGCTGTGAGGCTTACCCATCCAAACAAAAAGTGCAGACGCTTACTTAATCAGCTGCCTTGTTTTGGTAAAGGATTGTTCCGGCGAAGGTTTGCGAACAGTTGGGTCCGGCGATCCTCGTTAGCTAAGGTTGGGTCGTCCGAGTATCTTGTGGTGAAAGAAGTTCAGTGTTCCGGTGTTTGAATCAGAGATCAGGTAAGTTCTCTACTGTTTTAAGAAAATTCTATGAATATTATGAAAGAGAAAGTAAATCTGCGTTATCGAATTTAGCTGAAACAAATTTAAATGTTTTATAAATTTAGTATACATATATGATTCAATTCTAGTTTTCCTAAAAGAAACAAGGTCTGAAAAGCTAGTTAGGAATCATATTTAAGAGGTTTAAGAATATAGCTAATTATAACTAAAGTGGGTTTTAGATGGTTCAGGAGTATAGGTAACCATGCCTATTACAGAAATTAAAAGTGGTTCTCGTAGTCATGATATGCATGAGATTAAAAACTGTAAAACAAAATTAAGTGTTATTTCATCAACTTGACATACTAGTAATGTGAGTCATAAGAATTGCATGGTTTCATTTACCTTATGTAGGTCTCTTTAGGGGTGCTTGTTCTTGTTCTTAATAGACTAGCATGGAGCTCTGGTTGTCATATTTGATCACTATTGCAACCTTTTGTTCTTCTCGAGCATCAAGGAGAAGTCTCCTCACCTAAATTGCTTCACATGTTGCTGCACAGATAGGTTGATATTCAGCTTTTGTAGAAGACAAACATGTTGCTGCATAGATAGGTTGATATTCATCTTTTGTAGAAGACAAAGGTACTGTGTTCTGCTTTTTGCTGCTCCATGTAATGAACCTAGATCCAATGCTAAATGCATAGCCTGTTATGGATCATCTGTCATCTACATTTCTAGCCCAATCAGAATCTGAATACCCTGTCAATTTAAAATCACATGAATCAGTATAAACAATACCAAAATCTAAGGTTTTGTGGAGATACCTTAGAACACCTTTTGCTGCAATTCAAGGGGCTTTGACATAAACTGGCTCAATGCACTGCACTGACTTAGTAAGCCAAATCTGGCCTAGTTGTCGTCAAGTAGATTAGAGTCTCAACCAGTTGTCTATACAAAGTCACATCTGCCTCCTTAGATCCATCATCATTGTGAAGTTTTATATTTTGCTGTAAAGTTACTACTGTAGTTTTGCAGTGATCCATTCTAAATTTTTCTAGTAAGCTCCTAAGATACTTACTTTGTGATAGAAAAGTTTGTTCAAAATCCCTCTAGTCTTCCACACCCAAACAGTGATGTAGCTCTCCAAGGTCTTTCATCTCAGAGACTTGTGACATGTGCTCCTTGATTTCTTTAATGAGATTATCAACATTCCCTGTATGATTAGATCATCTACATATAAAGAAATCAAAACAATCATTCACTCTTTATCAAACCTCTACCTAAAATAAATGTTTTTTATTTTGGCTCTAGTTAAATATTTTATAAGATTTATTTTCCTTGTAGTTCATTATTGTAAGATTTTTAGACTTTAATTTTTATTTATCTTTTGAGTCAATTTAAATATTTTATGAAATTTCTATTTTTTTGTGTTCTACTCTTTTTTTAATGATAATAATTAGATTAATTTTTTTTGCTCAAATAAGAGTTGAGCTTTCTATTAATCGAAAGAAATATTACATAATTTACAAGGCCTTGCAATGTAAGGACCAACACGGGCTAACCCTATGAAGGGTAACCAACTACACAACCCAACAAAGAACCGGAAACCCTCAGCTTACAAAAAATCTCCATAGAAGATCTCGTGAGATCCAATGATCACGAAACTAGCATTTTGGTAACAAGCATCCCTTTTACCCTGTGCATGGACCCGATAAGGAAAGTGAGCCAGAGTTTAAAGAATGTTCGGGTCCGGTTTGAAACATAAGTTTCAAGCACTTTTAAAACCCAAAATCTATACGATAAAGCCCCTAATGATCTGATGTTCCTCCAAGATATCAGAGTGAAAACCTACACGGTCTTTAATTTCCTTTTCGGACTCGATGAGGAAAATAAACCACTTATCTATAAAGCATCGAGTATGTTTTTTTGGTTATCCTCTAATTACTTTTCCACCCAATGGCCATATGATTACAAAGGCAGTCACGATCCATGGCCAGCGACCTGCTAAGAGGCCTGCTGATTACCAAGTGCCTCTCCCCTATGGAACGCTTTGTTTTGCACAATTTTCTTCTCTCTTCTTCCTCCTCCCCACCTTTTTTTTTTAATCAAACAATTAAGAAAGGCTAACAACACCACCTCCTTCAACTTCAACTAGTATTTCTTCTTGTTCAAACCAAATGGTGTGGAATTTTTCCATGTATTTTTCTCCCTGTCTTTGACAATCCTCCCACAAATTCCACAAAGGTGTTGAATCCCACGCATAACTACTGTAACTTTCTTTGCACAACTCTCCTTCATTCGCGATATGATGAGCTAGCATATTGGATTTTCTTCGCACATGAATGAGGCTAGCCGGTCTCATGGTTTGTAGGTGGGAATGAATGCGCTGAAAGACCTGCAAAAATCGCTAATGTTTGGATGCTTTTTCAGGTGCTTTTCCATTGCAAATCTGCTCAGCTGAATTAATAACCAATTTCGAGTCAAATTCAATAATTGCATTGGGAGAATTTGACTCAATTAGTATTTCCAGGCACTGCTCTAAGGCCATGAGGGTCCACCATGTTGTTTGTAGCCATTCCTAGATGACCATCAAAGATATCCTTTATGCACCCCTACTCATCCCTGATGACCCCACCAAACCCAGCCATCCCTAGGATACTTTTAAAAGCTCCATCTATGTTAACTTTCCAGAAACCATGAGGTGGAGGTTGCCAAAAATCTTTATCAACATTTATCTGGCTTACGTGCTTGTGTATACTCTGTGTAACTTGCGACTGGATACCGAACTGCAGTAGTATACGCTTGCCTTAGGGTAGAGTCGGTTCCTCAGGAGGTCTCCCTAACATGCAACCAACCTTATCTTTGAACTGTCTTAATATCTATACAATAGTGTTCTGGGTTGAGACAGTTTTTATTTTCAAAATTTTGCCATTGCGTTCTTTCGAGACATCCCAGATTAGGAAGCCTCGAACCAGAGTCCAAGTGATGTTGACATTTCTTGAGCAGTTTCTTCTCCAATTCCTCATAGTGATGGTAATACTCAGGCCATCCCTGTCAGTTTGTCTAAATACTGAGGCCAGCAAATCCCACAAGGTTGAGGTGAAAGGGAAAAGGTTTAGTAAGTCTTCCATTATCTCCTCTTGTGTACCACACTGATAGCATTTGGATTGGCCAACAAGGCCTTTCTTCAGAAGATTTTCCCATGTTATAATTTTCTTTTGTTGAACCAACCACATCAACATCTTTATTTTCATCCAATGCGGGTTTTGCCAAAGGTCCTTCCATGCCTTATCAGGGTATTAGTAATCACACGCTATGACTATCTGCTTGGCTTCTTTGAGGTTAAAGTTACCTTCTGTGTTTCTTCCCCATCTTAGTTGGTCAAACGAGGATGAAACCAAAATCTTCCTTTGTTCTAAGTCCATAGCAAGAGAGTTTTCCTCATCTTTCAAAGGGCTCTCTTACCTATAGGCTAGATCCTTCCAAGTTCTCCATTTGTCATTGTTCCTTACTTGATCCCATAAATCACTTACCATGCATAAACCTCTGTTGTCACTATCATTCTTGAGTTCAGTTATTTGTTCTCTAAATAGGTTTGGTTCTTGCTGTCAGTTATCCTCCGAGAATCTTCCCAAGTTCCCATCTCGGATCTCCCAGAAACTGTGTTGCTGGACAATGTCTCTATTTTTCCAAGCAAGATTCCAAATGTGGGAGCCGTTTATAAGCCCATACATTCGAATACAATCCCTCTCCTGCCAATTTTGTGCATATTCTTTTTTTTTTCAGAAAGCTTTGCCCATGGGGATGTAGAATCCTTTAGCCATCTCCACCAAAGCTTTGCACCCGAAACTCTACTGAGGGTTTTAGGGTCATGAAGCCCTAAACATCCATGGGCCTTAAGTTTGCAGAGCTTATCCTAAGCTACCAAAGCCCATTTCTTTTGCTCTTCCCCTTTGCCCCAAAGACAATCTCTTTGGATGTTCCTGATCTTTTGTAAAACTTCTTTAGGAACAGGAAGAGCTGACATCATGAAAATGGGTATGGCATGTAGGATAGTTTTTGTGAGCACAAGGCGCTCTGCTAAATTCAAAGATCTACAAGTCAACTTTCAGATCTTATCTTGAAGTTTGTTAATGACTAGCTCCCAAACTCCCCTACTTAGAGGTTTGCTTGTAAGGGGCATTCCAAGGTACTTAGAGGGTAAATGATCCCTTTGGAACCCTAGAATTCTGGTAAGGTTTCTTTGAATAGCAATGTCAGTGCTAAAAAAGAAAACTTTTGATTGTTAAGGCTTACCTCTATACCAGCGGCTGTGACAAAGTCATTCAAGATTTGTTTAAAAGCTTTGGCTTCCTTGATTGTGGGAATGCCCTTCCATCATGAGCACAAAGAGGAAGGGCGGGAGCGGACCTCCTTGCCTTAGACCCTTAGAACGCATGAATGTTCTTGAGGGCGATCCATTAAGAAAGATTGAAAAACTAGCTGTCGATACAAGGGCCATGACCCATATAATCCAATTGTGGTCAAAAGCATAAGCTTTCAACATTTCTCTAATGTAAGACTAGCTTAGCTTGTCATAAGCTTTCTCTAGGTCAAGTTGTATGACAATTCTAGCTTGCCTGTTGTTTTTCAAAGAGTGTACCATCTCATGAGCTTGAATGATATTGTTGAGAATATCTCTTCCTTCCACATGACCAATTTTCTCCTGCGAGATAAGAACTGGAAGAAGTGGCTTGAGTCTGTTAATGATCACTTTGGAAATATTTTTGTACACCACATTACACAAAGCTGTGGGTTTGAATCTATCCGGTGTGATGGCTTTTTCCTGCTTCGGAATCAAAGCTATGAAAGAAGTATTGATATCCTATAGGACCGATCTGGATCTTCTTGAGTCTTCAACTGCATTAAGGAAGTCTTGTTTGACTGTTTTCCAGCATGCTTTGAAAAAATCTACATTGAAACCTTTCGGGCTAGGAGCTTTCCCATTTTGCATCTCGTTGATAACTTCCTTGACCTCATCTTCAGATACTAACCTATTGATATTATGATTGTCTTCCCTTGTTACCAGCTTGGGGATGTACCTTGTGAATTTATTAATAAAATGAGACATGTCTAAGAGAGGCCCCTTTGCAATGTTAAGGAAGTGTTGAACTAGGACAGATTCCATTTCTTTGTGGGTGATGAACTCTTTTCCTTGAGAATCTCTGAGTTTCAAAATTCTGTTATGTCACCTGTGACTCAAAGTTGACTTATGAAAAAACTTTGTGTTTCTTTCCCCTTCTTTAATCCATTGTACTCTCATGTTTTGTCTCCAGAAAATCTCTTCTTGCCTACACCTATCATCCCGTTCCTTCTGAATAACATCAGCTTGAGTATTCCTTTCCTCGGTAAAGCCATATGTGATCATAAACTGATTAATCTTCTGAATTTTTTTATCAACCTCTATTTTTGGATTTGAAAATGTTGCCACACTATTTTTTGTTCCAATCTTTGAGTCTAGCTTTGATGTGTTTAATTATTTATTGTAGCATGTACATTTTAGTTCCTTGAAAGGGCAACTCTCCCTTCCACCATTTCTCAATGTTGCTGGTGAAGTTAGGGTGAGAGAGCTAGATATTTTCAAACCTAAAAGGTCTATTCCTAAGTGTACTCATAAAAGTGGCTTCAAGATGGTAGGTCAGTTGTCTGAACGTCCAAATGGAAGGATAAAAGATGACATGTCAGGGCCCATGAGAAATAGGTCCTTTAAGATCAAGAACCTATCCAGTTTAGAGGCAACTTGACAAGCCCCTCCTCTCTTATTGTTCCAAGTGAAAGTGCCATTTAATGTTTCAGCATCCACTAATCTCATGTTATTTATAAAGTTCTAGAAGGCAGTGCAGTTTCTACCTAGTGTTCTGGTGCCAACTTTTTTCTCTGTAAGAGATTTGATCATATTGAAATCTCCTACCAAAATCCAAGGTATATCTGGATGTCTCTCTCTTAGCTACTCAATGGAAATGAGAAGCTTGAGTTTGTCTTCAAGTTTTTGAGGTATGTAGAAATTTGTAATCATGTAAATTTCCTTATCACCCACAAGTTGTATTACCAGCAGAAGATAGTTCCTTGACGCTTCCGCATCCAATATTCTAAGTTTTTCGGGATCCCAAAGTGTCAGAATCCCTCCTGCTAACCTATCTGCCTTAACCTCTACATATTGATACCTTCTTAACCATTTGTTGTGGATTTCTTTGATTTTATCCATTGAGCACATTGTTTCCTCAATGAAAACCATGTTTGGTTTTTCTTCTTTTATTCTACTACTGAGATTTCTTTGTTTCGTTTTGCATCCTAGGCCCCTAATATTCCATGTTCTAAACTTCATTAGGATAGGTTTGTAAAAGAGTATCTAGTGATATCTTTCATCTTACCTGAGTTGACCATGAGTTTTCCGCATTCTGTCAGCAGCCCATTCTGTCTTTTCCTTTCTTTTTTCCTACCTAGGTTCTTAGAAGAGTGCCCCTATATTTCCTCCATTGTCTTCATCCCTCTATTTTCCTGGCTATCATGGTTTCTTTTAACTCCAGAAATCTTCAACTGTGATCGCCATAGGAAGAGTTGTTGAACCCTGTCAACTCCTCTTTTGGCAGGGAGTCAACTCCTTTGGTGATACCCTACTTCAAAAACTTTTCCAGATGCAAGTTTTCCTTCTCAAGAATCTCCTGTAGTTCATAATCCTCCATTCCTACCTCACTTGGGGTCATCTCATGGTCCCTGCTAAGTTACAAAATGCTCAGTGGATCATCCTGTTGTTGACTATTCTTTGGTATGTCCTCCATGCTAGTATCCCTATCCTTTTCATTGATTTTAGTTGTTGATTTCTAGTTTTCCTTGTTGTTTCCTGTATCTTATTCTAAGATTTTGAAACTATGGCGGTCCAGTTGTCCATTCTCATTTATTTTCTTTAGGTTCTGCTTTCCTCCTTTCCCCTTACCCCCCACCTTCGTGAAACCCTCAGGATCTTTACTTGGGGTGGTTTTTTTGTTGCTTTCCAGTTTTTTGAATGGGCAATCTCTGGAAAGGTGCTTGTTTTCAAGGCATTTATGACATCTAAATGGGACATGCTCCTAATCCACTACCTACACCCATTCTTCATCATATACTTCTAAAATGATCTCATCTAGGAGTGCCCCAGATAGGTCCATTTCCACACAGATTCAGGTGAAGGAAGTGTATTTTCCTCTAATGTCACATCTCATATCTTTATAAAATGCCCTAGTTTATTTCTAATAGCCTTTAAAGACTCTGACAACCAATAATATAAAGGAAGGGAGTAAAGTCGTATCCATACCGGTACTCAGGTGAACGTTTCTCATTTTGGGACAAATTTCCTCACCTATGGTTGCATATAAAGGCCTACAACAACGTAGAAATAGGGTACTCCCTCAAATACTTTGCCTTTATCTTCTAAGCTTGTGAACACCACCGTAAAGACACCCTTAGATCCATGGTGAAGGTTTATATCCCCCTTAGGTTTCTAATGGTTCTTTATCCATGCATGTAAGGCCTTCTCTATCGGCCAAATCCCAATAAATTTTCATATGATCGCGTGTTCTGTCATGTGATCTCTGTGCACCTATAGCATTGGGTCACTTAAAACTACTCGAGGAGTGATGGTTGACTTGGATTTAAAGACATCTATCACCCTAAGAAGTGTAGCTTTCTCACTGCTGCCCTCTTTTCTCTTCTCCCTACTATCTTCCTCGTGATTCACACTCTATTCGTGAGGTTCAGTATTTCTTGTGTTAGTATCCTCAATTATCACCTCTGTTGGTTTCTTGAAGTGATGCAGATCAGTTTCCTTATTTTTGTTCGTTATTATTTGACTATAGGAGGGAGCAGAACTCCCTCCTCCATGACTCGACATGGTTACTAGCACCAAGCCCTCACTCAAGCCCTAGCACAGATTGCATATCCACTTTCCTGCCTCTCTTTCACTAAACATTAACCCAACAACAAATCATTCCTGAACATCAAGCATAGTCTCTCTAATAATTAGATTAAGTTAAAGTTTACAAGATTCATTATATTGAGTTAAATTACATATTTTTTATTTTGAATTAATTTAAGTGATGTTTAAGTTAACAAACTCATTGTAATGAATCGATTTAAATTTTTAACAAGCTTTTTCTTTTTTCTCGAACAAAAAACATTACTTTCATTTAAAAACGCTAATTACATTATGAATGTGCATGTGTTACACTAAAAAATAAGCCACTCATGGCTCATCAGAATAGGAGTTTGGACTCTAATGTGCACACAGATACATCCATACGTATATCCCAAAAATATACAGTGTTGTGATAAATAAAACTAAATGAATAGTGTTTGTCTTCAACAACTAGTAAATTCTCTTTAGAGCATTTAGTAGAGATATAAAACAACAGAAATAAAAAATATAGATATCATACATTAGTGTTGAGTATGCATGCCTTCAGTGTAGGGTTTGTGGAAGTATGCACTCTATGAAGGATAAGTGGAAGTATGCACTCCATGTAGGAAAGGTTGAAGTATACATGCTATTGTTCATTCAATGAGTAATAACATCAAAATATTGTATTAAAAAATTTATCTCCTCCAACATGGGACAAAGTGTGTGCATGTGGTGTGTAGGTGTTGTTGAACCAATTTATAATGATTTTTGAGTCCCCAAAAATTTGAATTTATCTAACTTACTTTTCAATAGCAAACAATGTAAGCATTTTTAGAAAGCATATAAAAATTATGTGTGCCCTATGCCAATCCACTTTCTAGTTTGAGAGAATGACTTTGTGACAAGTGCAGAACAACGTTGCCCCCACATGCTCCCCAACAAGAGAGGCACCATGAAAATAAACATAGGGAAAAGAGTAATGAATGGATTCCTCAGAGATGTTAGACATATGAAGAAGTGAGTCCAGATAAAAAAATTAGATAGAATATAGATAAGGAATATGGAACCACCTTGTCTGAAATAGATGTCTTGTTTGGGAAAACATCTATGTTCCCCGCAAGCCATTTTCCCCAAAATATTAACAAGGGAAAACAACGATTTTTCTTTGGGTTTGCAGAGTTCCTACAATTCTCCCATGCATGCAAACAGGAATCACCTTGCCATTTAATTGTTATACCTAGATAAGTTATAATAGATGACCACACGACTAGTGCAAAATGAGAGAGAAGGAGGAAGTGTCCAACTATTCATCACACTTCTACATAAAGGTAACGAACTCGACACTATTCCCATGTTTGTTTAGATTGTCTCTAGTTAGAACAAGTTTTTCCAAAATACACCATTGGAGGAGACAAGATTTTGCAACACATTTTAGTTTTCACAATTTCTTCCAACAATGTAACATATTTTCATGTTTTCTATCCTTAATGAGAAAGATACACAGATTTTGGAGACACAAACTTCATATTTTTATTTTCGATCAATTTTTCAATTTTATTATTAGGAAATTATGCTTCTCCATTTTTATCTATATTTTGAGTCAATTAAAAAGTTTTATGGCTTTTTTAATAATTATATATATATATAGACACGAAAAGTTCTATTATTGATATGGTAAAGAATATCGTCTACTTTAAACATACATACATATAATTTGATTTTTGATAATTTAATAATTATTTTGTAAATAATGTGTTTTATGATAAAATTGTGAAAGAATTGTAGCTAAAGGCACGATAAAAATAAATAAAAATGCTCAATAAAATATAAGTAATAAAACAAATAAAATTACTTAATAAAATATACTTAATAAATTTAAGTTGTGTGAAGGGATTAGTTATAATTTATTTAATAAATTTTATTACGTAAATAAATTAAATTTAAATAAATTAAAATTAAAATGAACTTACTTAAGAATACAATGAAATATATGTTTAAAATAAATAATCGTTTTATGAAATCCACATTGTTGAATTCTGAGAACATTCTCTAAATAGAAAGAAAAAATAAATGAGTTAATTTTTCATCTGCTTGATGTATTGGCCCATTTTTTGTGAAGCTTCAAAATAAATGCTCCAAGCTTCTCTACAAACCCCTAGCTAAATAGATTATCCCAAGAGCTAGTGCCATCATATCTGCATAACTTTCACTATTGTCTTTGAAGGCCTCAAATTCTAAAATGAAATGTTTTTTTATTTCCAGAAAGAACAAAAAATGCATACTATTTCCTCCCACACTTCCTTTGGCCTCTTCGAGTGCCTTGTTTCACAATGGAGTTGATGAGAATTAGTCCTTACCTGAGCAATAAGAATTTTGGCTCTCCAAGAGATATTGACCTCTATGTATGCTTTTTGTTGATTACTACAAGAGATATTAAACACTTCAATGTAGTGAATTTTCTTTCTTCCTAGCTCCTTATCCCAAATACACTTGTGGAACTTTACCATAACAAAACTTTTTATCTCTTTGTTGTTTATGGGACATGTGTTCAAGTAAATACCCCATTTACTAAACCATTTGTTATTTCGTTGCATCCAAGGTTTTTTTCTCTTGCAAAATCTATCATTAAAGACAACCTTAGGCCATCTACCCTCTTCCATTTGCTTAATTTTTTTAAATACCTTATGATTCGCACCATAGCAATTGCTTCAATAGGAGTAGACCATGCTTCACTTAACAATATATCATAAGGAACTCCAGTTTTAATCCTAAATTTGTTTGTAATCAAACGCTTCTGAATTTTCTCAATTTATCTCCACTGCATGTTGAATGTACTATTGGCCCATAGTTCACAACCATAGAGAATCACCAAAATCAATAAAATCCCAAAAAGAGTTTGAGTGGTTTTCAAGTTCGATAACTTTCCCTCTCTACACCTATTTTGAAAAGCATAAAATTCTTTCCAACCCCCCAAAGTTCTTTTCTTTCTACAAGCATTCCAACTTATATTTGTGTTGAAGTAAATTCTAAGGTATTTGCAATCCGCAACTTCTTCGAGAATGTTGTCTTCAAAGTAGAACTTATGCTAGTTATGTTTTCATTTCTTATAGAACACCACTACTTTCGTTTTACTCATATTGACTTGCATCCTCACACTTCTACAAAAATGCTCAAGGGATAGTAAGGTTATCTGCATACAAAAGAAGCCTTATAACAAACTTGCCGAAATAGATACCATCACCCCCTTGTGAATTTAACCACTCCTCAAGCTTGTCGATATATAAACCAAAAAGGGTGGAGAGAGTGGGCAACCTTGCTTGACCTTGATATTGCTTCTAAAACTTTTAGAATTCTCTGTTGAAGTTCTAGTTTTGACTTTCACCTCTTCATACAGATTTTGGATTTCACCTCTTCATACAGCCTATGCACAGCTACTATCAAATGTTTAAGAACCCCAATTTTATCCCTAGGAACCGAGTCAAATGCTTTTCTTAAATCAACAAAGTAGCAAAATACTTCTTCATTTTTCTCCCAAACTTTTTCAATGATGTGGCTTAAAGTTATACAATGCTCAACTGTGAAATGTTTAGGTCTAAAACCTGCTTTCCCTTTAGCACGCTTATATGTTTCGTCTACCTACTTGCTAATTTTGATTTCTAACATGCTTCCAAATAGCTTTGCAAACAAAGCTTTTATCATGATAGTCCTATAATTGGAGGGATTATTGAGGTCATTGCTCTTGAGAAGAGGTATTGCCACACTAGTTGTCAAATTTGTGGGGAGCCCTTGTTATATGATGTTGTTGAAAATTTTTGTAATGTGAGGTGCAAGAATCTTTGAGCCCCACTTTAGATATTCTACTTGGAGTTCAGCTAAGTCTTTTGCTTTTCCAACACTCAACTTCTTTATACTCATTTCCACCTCTTGCAGTGTGAAGAGTTTAGTATCACTATTGATCAAGCCGTGAGGGTAAACCTTGGAACCTGCTCATAGAGTTGTCTTGCATAGTGAGACCATTTAGAAGCTTTAATATTATTTCCAATTTGTACCTTTTTTGGTTGGAGCTCCTTCCAAATAATTTGGGATTATTTTTTCCAACGAAGATTAGTTCTTCCCTCCGAAACCATAAAATAAGCCTTTTTCTTAATAATTGATTGTAAATTTTGAGCTTTATATTATCCTTACTTAATACCTTAAAACATTCTTATAACTACTTTTACCTAAACAAAAATACCCAATTAATATATATTTATATATAAACCCATATGATATATAATCCATCTCACACTTACAAAACCTTTGACCCTAGCCAACCAGACAATGACAGGTAGCTTGAGTCTTCTTACTTAATATATATTTAGTGAATATTGGAGAGAGAGTGAAAAGGGAGAGCTAGCCCTAACCTTTGCTGGCGTTCTTTGCCTTCATTTTTTATTGAATGAAAGGAAAATGGAATTAAGACTTAGTGGGCTGGCGCTCTGATATTAATATAATAAGTTGAGATAAAAAACCTTTTCCTGGTATGTCATCCAATGACGTCTTATGATGCAATCGTTGATTGTCCTTAACAGATATTGAACACAGATATATGGACAAGTGCAACTCCACTGCAAAGCTGTCTCTTACGCTGGTATGTCTTGAAATTTTGAATCGTAATGATAGTAGAAGTCTTGAATTAGTGTTTTGTCAATAGGACAGAGATGCTGTATAGCAGCAATTTTTATAATAATTAAGATGGGCATCTTTGACAGACAAATGGAGGAGATGCAAAGGGTGAGATGAATTGTAACAATAGAGAGCTTGGGAAGACCAAAGTAAATGGTGAGTATGATAGTAAGTCGGATAGCGACGATGTGATGAGGAGCCCATCGGTGGATGATCAAAATAGCATACAACATGAAAGAAGGAAACTTCGTCGCAGACATACTCCACAGCAGCTACATGAATTGGAGGCGTAAGCCATGAAATTACTCTGGTTTTACTTGGTTTCCTTGATAAATATATTTTCGTGTTTTGTGTTTGTTATGAAATAACTCTTGCTTTGCTTGGTTTCCTTGCTAGTCTTAAGAATAAAGTTCATTTGTGTTTGTTCTGTACAGGTTTTTCAAGGAATGTCCCCATCCTGGCGAAAATCAACGCCTACAACTTAGCAAAAAGTTGCATCTTACGCCTAGCCAAATAAAGTTTTGGTTTCAAAACCGTCGCACACAGATTAAGGTATGCAATTTTTTTAATGACCATTAGGGTTAAAAACACTCTGCAGAAAGTCATTAAGAAATTATTTTTCAGTCTTCTGCTAACTCTCGAATTGGTCAGTCTAAACAAGAGCATCACGAAAACGCAACTTTGAGGGAGGAGAACGAAAGACTTCTAATGGAAAATTGATCTATTAAAGAAGCAATGACGAACTGTAGCTGTTACCACTGTGGAGGACCTGCGATGCTCACGGAGATGACTTTGGAAGAGCAACAACTGCGGCTTGAGAACATGAGATTAAGAATTGAGGTTTGCCTCCGCTGCCATTCAAACATAATTTAGCTTTAACTTTGAAATATTAATATGGAAGGGCATTTTCGGAATGCAATCGGTGCATTTCATGTTCCAAACTAAGTTTTTTATTCAGTTTCGAAACTCTTACTTTTTGTTTCAGGGTATTGGTTTGAAGTTAAGCTGGGAATCTTAAACTTATATTTGTCATTTAGTCCTTCTTTCAGTAGTAATTATTTGTTTTTCTCTCTACCTGCTAGTGAACGAATGATTTTTCTTGTGGGAAGTGAGCTATATGTTTATGACCGTTTTTAACGATTTGTAATTACTAACTATATTATTGAAAGACCGTGGTGTTGATTTTTGGTTTGTAAGTGGCCCAATTTGACATTCATCGAAGCGTTTTATCAAACATTAAATTCTTAAAATAATTATACTGTATTGGTGGGTTATGGAATATTATTGTCTGAGGAAACTAATTGTATGTTTCTTTCCCCATTGTGCAGGTGCAGAGAGTTGCTGCGATGGTAGAAAAAATGTCTGGGGCATCACTTTCTCCTGTACACGACGCTTCTCTGAGTCTTGCAACTGGTAGCGCTGGTGCCATCAATCTTGCAAATCCGACTTTCAATTTCCTGGACGGGCTTTCCACTGTCGATGTTGCAGGCCGAGACGGAAGTCCAAGTGGGATCGACAAATCCTCCGCAAAAGAACTTGCCGTGGCATCCATGAATCAACTCATCAGAATTGCTCGAATGCAACAGCCTTTCTGGATCAAAAGTCCTCACGATGGGATAAAGGAAACGCTCAACCATGATGAATATTTTCGCCAATTCCCGAGGGTCGTTGGTCAGAAACAGGTGGGATACGCAACTGAGGGAAGCAGAGACGCTGGCACCGTGCTTATGAATAGCATGGATCTGGTGGAGATACTTATGAATTCGGTATGTAAGCAAACAACCACTGATTGTGCCGACACCATTTCATCTTCTTGCCTACTTGATCGATTTCTATCTACTGCTACTGTACACACTGTTGACCTAACTAACTGAACTTTCATATACAATTCAGAACCGTTATTCGGAAATGTTCCCATCAATTGTTTCCAGAGCCAAGACCTTAGAGGTCTTATGCGATGGAGTAGGGGGTATCATGAATGGCAAACTCCAGCTGGTATGTTAATCTTCTATTCAGATCTGAGTATTACAGAGGGAAGTGAATGCTCTAAAATACCTAATCAGATTAGGCCTCATTATTTAATTCAAGGATATTAGATTAAAACATTTGAGCTTTGAATTAGAAAATCAAGTATTTTCTCATTATTTAAGTCCAGGATTTTAGATTAAAAACGCTTTAGCTTTGAATTAAAAATTTAAATATAGTAATGGTCTCTAGAATTGCTTATTTGTGAAGCGAATTATACTAATTTCTTTATCGTTGCATAATGTAGAATCTCATTAGAAATACTGAATGTCATAACAGATGTACATGGAGCTCCATGCTCTCTCACCGCTTGGTCCAGTTAGAGAATTCTATTTCTTAAGGTTCTGCCAGCAGCTTGGTGCAGGAGTCTGGGCCGTCGTAGATGTTTCTGCAGACAGTTTAGTGGAGAACTCATTTCCGGTGAATTGCAAAAGGCAGCCATCGGGATTAATAATTCAAGACCTCCCTGGCAATTGTTCAAATGTAATTGCTCATAATACTTATTTTATGTTATCGAATTAATATCCATGGTTCCTTGGCTACAGGTTTTCATTGCTGAGTGACTGATTAACTGTTTATAACAGGTTACCTGGGTAGAGCACATCGATTATGACGATAGAGGTGTGCACAACCTGTATCGTTCTGTGGTTAGCTCCGGATTGGCGTTTGGATCTCAGCGTTGGTTGTCAACACTGCAGCACCAATGCGAACTTCTAGCTCTCATGGAGATAAATGCAGATACCACTGGTAGGCCTTGTTAGCTGTCAGTCTCATATTCCATAATTATGAATCTATTTAAAAAAATAAATATGAGTTTAAGATATGTAAAACAATCACATCATCAGAATTTTGTTAATATGTTTGGAACTATCCTAACCCTAAATCACTGGATAGTTGAAAAAGCGTCTACTGATCTACAGAACCAAACCCTAATGTGATTTCTACTCTTATTTTTCATGATATAAATTACAGAAAGCTAAATTCAATTAATATTTATTTATATTCCATTACTATGAATCTATTTTCATCTAAAAATATTTATTTATTGGATCAGCTTTCCCAGATACCAGAACTCGGCAAAGATGTTTGAATCTTGATGTTTTGTTTTTTGTTTTTTTTGGTATATAAATAATTTGTTTGTCATTGCCTAGAAGCAAATCTGTCACTGAAAATATGAGAAAGATTAATGCTCAGAGAATGCATAACCATTCGTATAATCTAGGCCTTGAAAAACTGTATTTGTGGGAAAAATTACAAACCCTGAATTTAGCTTTAGGTTTTGTGTGCATAATGGTGATTGTTTTTTCATCTAAATTACTTTACTTATTCTTTTTTCCTTCTGAAGATTTATTTACTGTAACTTGCCACCACTGGTTGTTGATAGTAGGTGAGAGGTGTCCACACGCTTGAAGACCACGCCTCTGCTCCCCCAACTTGCGATTCAGTCTACAAGTTTTTCTTAAACATCGTCATCAATGGTCATCAATGTTGTCAAGTTAGCAGTCGGCCAAAAATTATGGCTCTTTCTTTTTAGTTTTTCTGTTTGAAGCCGGCAAAAGTGCAGGGGGTGACAGTTTTGGAAGCACAGGAGATGTTTTGGATACCATTATTTAGAAAACCAGCGAAATGTTAAGAATAGTTCTTTAATCCGCAAATTACAGTAAAGCAGGGACCTCTATGAAGCAACAAGGAAGATCTGCAAATAGAAATCCTGTATATATGTCTACACTTGTAGTGATTTTCTCTCTATTACACCCTGACCTATTTCAGCTTTTATATAGATTTGTATCCTTCCACCGGAGCTTTTACTTTTGTTTCCTTACATTTTTTTGTTAGTTAAACCCTATGTTTTAATTGGAGAGGGTATGAAACTGCTCTTCAGTCCGGCTACCTTTGCCTAAGAGATGTGACTGAAGGCTATTAAAGTCATTCGAGGCTTGCTCTTAGCTTCATCTGAGGATAGAGCATGGTGGATTTTGAACCTGGGTCATTATCGTGGCTGGTGGTTCAACTTGCCACTTGAATATAGTTGGACTTCAATAGCTTGTTACTACCATTACTATTATTTGTGAATTTAATTTTTAAACATCTGTTTTGAGCAACATTTTGGGGAAACCCATTTCCCATTTGTCTTTCAAATTGAAATGTGGTGCTCTGCAAGATCTGTGTAACAGTGCTTTCCATTTGCATACAATTTCATACTTTTATTTGATGACTAGAGGTTTCTCTGGACGTTGAAGTTTAATTCATTTCAATGACATATTCTATACTGTTTTATCTTTTGTTCTGTTCTTAAATTCAAAGTGATTCTCAAACAGGGAAGATGTTTTAGCCTTTGCTTGTTATGGAGTCCGGTGTTGACATGTACATTACTGTGAATATTGGCCTTTTCTGAATCTGTTTGACTGTTCACTATTTTTCTTGCAGCCAACGGGATTAAACCTGGGATTCATATAACCTAGCAGAGGGATCAAGGATATATTGTGAGAAACCAGTAGAGATGGCATTTGTGTCAGCTAACATGGATGAAAGATTGGCTAACATTATCTATAACCAACAGCTGCAAGAGAAACAGGCATTGACTGAGTTAATAGACAGTTATTCAGTTTCAAATGCGGAGGCTGAATTTCATCGTGGTTTGAAGGAACTTGTTCGGGATCATCTTAATACCTGCATGGCCTTTACTTCTTGCAGCCAATCTAATGAGTCAATTACTGATACTAGTAACTATGGCAGCAATGGCATTCATCGCCGGCGTTTAAAACATGTGAGTGAGCGGTGCAATATATGCCAACTCCGGTATTTGTTGCAGCAAGATGAGGAAGAGGAAAGTGATCAACTGACACGCAGGCAACATAGATCCAGTAGTGAAGAATTAGCAGAGTCTTCGGCTGCAAGAAGACGGCAATCTAGAATTTTGAATCGCTGGGCTGCACGCCAAGCTCAGGAGATGATAACCACCATGGAAAGGCAGGCCCGAGAATCAGAGCTTCTATCTCTTGCTGGTTTGCATACTGTATCAACTAGGAATCCTTCATTCCTCAGGGAGTCCTCACCTTCTAGAGCGGTGCGAAGTGTGGAACGGCCGAGTACTAGGGCATCCTCACTTGTGCAGATGTGGAGGCAGTTGGAAGGTGAATCACGAGTTAATTCCTCAAGAGACAGGACAAGGACAAGAATGGTTCAGTCTGAGGCTTACGAACGCAGGAGAGAAGCGGCAGAAAGCCAAGCATTATACCAAGTTAGTGATTTAGAGGAAAGAGAGGACAGGTCAGTCACCAACAGTGTAAACGAAAATGCTCCTACGACTCAGTCAAATGAGCACAGAGAAAATTCTGAAGGTGTCAGTTATCATTCTGAGTCTGGACGGGGAGATGTAAATAATCAAACTAACAATGAAGTGTACAGAGGCTGTGAATATGGTCAAATAAACAGACAGAATGGCCATAGTGAGCGGCATAGGAGAGAGCAATCTGTTGACCTTGAAGAAGGGGTGAGCGAAAGAGTGAGGCAAATTGTACAAAGATGGATGAGCGAAAGCAGGATGATGGGTCAAACACCCAATAATAATGACCACAGAGCACTTTGTCATGGTGAAATCGAACACGAGCGAGTGAGAGAGCTATCTTAGGAATGGACACGCATGACAGGGCAACAACGGGATGCCTCATGCAATACACCGCAGAATTTTCAAAGGCATGAGATACAACCTGGTCTGGTACATAGGCAAGCTAGGCAACGGGAAGCAGTTCAGGGTGGAATACCTGCTGAGCCAGAGGAAAACAGGCAAGCCTATGTAAATAGGAATGCACTAAGGTTGCGAGGAAGGCAAGCAATTCTTGATTTACTGATGAGGGTTGAAAGAGTGAGGCAAAGAGAGCTCGAGAGACTGTTGGAGCATCGGGCAGTTTCAGACTTTTCACATCGCAATCGTATACAGGTTGGTAATTTGAGTTAGGGTTATGTACATGGGATCATATTTTTTTAATATTTTCTTCTCTGGTACAATGATGTACAAGGTAAGCGACTGCCATTTTTGAAGAACTTCTCCCCGCAGTTTTAGGATATGCACATCTTTAATGAGCTTGCGTTTCTGCTCAAAATGAGCTTGTTTGCCGTGCTGGAGTCATTTTCTCTTCGTTTGTTTGTCTGCTTCATTGAGTATTATTGTAATGATACTTTTGTGTATTCCACGCATTATTAAGTTGCTTTTGTAGGAAGATTTCGGAGTCTTAGTTAACCCTTGTGTTATAATGTTCTTTTAAAACCTAGATTACTGGGGATTTTGTTTTACCTATCGGTTTTTTTGCCTTTTTGTCCGGGCGTTTTATCTATTCCATTTCTTTTCGGTGTAATTTGCTCTCTGGAATCTGCTTGTTCATGAAATTTAAGTATTCCTTTTTATTCTAACATGCTCTCATATTTTGGTATTATTGAATATCTTTCTTCTTCTGGTAAGGTTAACACACCCATTACAATTTTATGGATTTGAAACCGGACTAGTGGCAGCTCTTTTGTTAACACCGGAATACTCGAGAGGATAGTGCATCAACTATCAATCTCAAGTTATTGAAGCTTTCAAGTTTCAATAGCATATCAGATTAATTGATTTTCTCATAAACACCGTCTGCGAGAAACAGAAAGAAGGAATATTTTTTGTTATTTTCAGAAGGGTCTTAATATTTCTGTTTAGTAACGGACATTTTTAATTTCTACACTTGTTAACGCTGACAAGTGATATGTTTCAGCATAACTAAGAACACTATTTGTTCTTCTTTGGAGTCATTACTTAGGGGTAGATTCTTGCGCAGTAGAGATATAATTGAAGAACAGAGGTCCTCCACAACAGCAGCAGGGGAGTTGGGCCAGCTAAGACAACGCAAAACTGTATCTGGTTTACGGTAAGGAATAATGTTACCATTTCCTTTTTGGAATATTATGCTGCATGTCTCGTTATAATTGTGCTATTGGGAATTTGGTCTTCTTACTTTGAGCTGAGTTACTTTGTTCTAATACAATGACATTCGGAAATAGGCAATGTGTTTTAGTACCTATGCAATTTGTTGTTGTTGTATATGCTTAAGCCAAGCTAAATTTGCCCCCTTGAAAGTTAAAACAATTTATTGTTGTGGGATTTACCTGAGCTAAGTTCAGGTTTCTCTATTATGCAAGTTCAAACAAATGATGTATTTGAGATCAATATTTTGATATGAATGTCAGAGTAATCTGAGTACTCCTGAGTCAAAATATGCTTAAGTTGGTTTCTGAGCTGAGTTAATCCAGTCCTAAGCCCGAGTATTGGCTGCTGAGCTCAGTGAAGTCAGTCCTGAGTTTTCCAGCAAGTCAAACTTGCCAGCTGCAAGTTAGACCTGAAACTACTCACAGGTTATCAACTTGTGTGTAGATAGAAAAAGTTGCCCATGTCAAAATATACATGCCAAAAGGAAAAAAAAAATTCCTGTCTGAATGATTTCTGTTGCCAAGTTTTAAGTTTTAACCATATCTTTATTAGCTTCAAGCCAAACTCTAACACTATGGACATACTGAGTTGTTCATGAAACTGAGATTGTGAACGTTGGCATAGGCAATGTGTTTTAGTACTTGCAGTTTGTTTGTTGTCTATATTTGTTTGTTGTCTATATTGGAATGCTATATACACATTCTGGCATGATCTCATAAATATAATTGCTTGAGCATCAGGGAAGGTTTCCGACTCAATTTAGACAGTTCTACTGGGGCTCAACTAGTGAACCATTCCAATGACTTTGGAAACTTGTCTGGGACTGAAATTCAGGAGTCCATTATTTCTAGAGAAACAGAAACCATGCAGAATGAGTCTGAAAGTGGTACAGAAGAATGTGACATGGTTGCAAGCAGAGGAGATCAGGTACGAGATATCAGGGGAAATGATGAAATTCTGAATGAAAATGTCTCGTTAGTAGCAAGCACGGACGGGCAGGTTGTTATGCAGGATGCAGGGGGTTTGCAAGCAGATGTATCACTGGGAGAAGAAAGGGAGTTGCAAGAAAATACATTAGCGGACAGGGAACTGGACTGGCAAGAAAATATCACCGTGAACAGGAGAAATGAATGCTCGAGAGGACCTGTTCTGGTTGTGCGAATGGAGCAAATGAATGTTTGGCGTGAGGGATCGTTTGAAATTGCGTGGCTGTTGGTTGCCAGCACAGTGGGTGCCAGCTCGGAGGTGGTGGGGCAAAGAAGCGTTATTTACTGTTATATGTTATCGATTGCTTTACATAGTGTTATATGTTATCGATTGCTTTACATAGTGTTATATGTTATCTATTGCCTTACGGCGTTTTCTTTGCAACGTCTGGTGCAAATGCTAGTTATTTATATTCCATTACTATGAATCTATTTTCATCTAAAAATATTTATTTATTGGATCAGCTTTCCCAGATACCAGAACTCGGCAAAGCTTGCTGAAACTTGCTCAGCGAATGACGAGTGACTTCTGTGCTTGTCTGACTCCATCGATGGTTAACAACTGGGCTACGTTATCTGGGAACGGCGATGAGGATATTTGAGTGTCCACACGGAAGAACATGGCGAACCCCGAGTTTCCTGGCCGTGTTGTGATTTGTGCTGCCACTTCATTCTGGCTTCCCGTTACTCCACAGAAATCGTTCGATTTCCTGCAAGATCTGAAACGTCGAAACCAGGTTAATGACTTATTCTTCACCCAATATCTAATAGATAGAATTGATCCAGTGATTAGCTTTTATATAATACTAAGATATATTGCAGTTAAAAATTTGCCATCTCTAATATTTCAAGATCAAATAATGCAGTGGGATATGCTCTCTACCGGCGAACCAAAGCAGGAAATAACAATCATTGTGAAGGGACAAGATCGTCGGAACAGTGTTAGCATCCTCGGATCAAATGTAAGCGTTGGAGCTTCATGCTGCACAAAAGTATAGATGTCCCATAACATTTTTGTATATTGACTTATTCCATATATGTAGAATCCCATAATATGGATTGTCCTGCAATCAATGCCATGAATTGAATCTTTGCAATTCATGCCATGAATCTTTTCACCTATTATTACTACTATCTCAGTTTGTGTATTTCAATATTTGCAGGGCATCAGTACGAGTCAGACTGCATTCATTTTACAGGAGTGTTGTACAGATGCTTGGGGGTCTATTATTGTTTATGCTCCTTTCGATATGGCTTCCTTGCATGCAGTGATGCAAGGAGGTGAACCTGACCATGTTATGCCATCGGGCTTTGTAATTCTCCCAGATGGACTTGGTACACTGACCGAAATTGGATGTAGCTCAAGCACTATCCATAAAGGAGGATCTATTTTGACAGTTGCATTCCAGATATTGTTAGCCAATATGGAGACACCTAGGGCTACGATGGAAGATGTGCAAGTGGTGCAACAGTTGATCTCCAAGACAGTACAGAAAATTAAATCAGCATTGATTTTGGAAGCTGCTTGACAGAATCGTGCTATTATATTCTTACTGTTTCTGAATTATTTTGATGTGATTTATATTTCATGTGAATTATTTGTGATGAGGTGACAATGGATATCAATAACATTTGGTAGCCAACATTAAGGCTTTCAGAATGGTAGCCAACATTAAGGTTTTCAGAATGCTTTGCCAAAAGAAATTGGTAAACATTGTTTAGGTTATTCATTCGGAACTCAAGAGTGCACAACATATATCCTTGCCAAGTGGTAACGCACGATTATACTAAAAATCCCCTATCAAAGGATTGCTGATGGAGGATATCAAGAGTGTTTCGTTGACATTGGCCATGGTAGCCAGCATTAAGGTTTTCAGAATGAGTTTCTTGGGATATTCTCTTTGACGGAAGCCCATAGCATAAGAAATTGCCAAAAGCCATTGGTAATGCTTGCTTCGGTTATGCATTCGGCAGTCAAGAAGGCACCAAGTATATCCCTGCCAACTTGGAAAGCACAATTATATATCAAAAATACCCTAACATTTCTAGGATAATAAAGAACTTTTGTTATAGGGATTGAATCAATTGTTCATGGACTTCACCACATTGCAAGGGTAATGGTTCGGATATTAACTTCCATCTAAATAGGAATACTGTATGGAGAAATTAAGTTTTAAGTTTCATCTTGAGATTATAAATGTCATTAAATGCCATGATTCAATTGTTCTGAGCTTGTATGTGCTATGTGGTAATTAAATTTGCATTTGTATTTTATTTTTAAAATGTTTTTCTTTTAGATCTGATTCATGGTTTGGATTATTTTTGGCCACTTTTATTTTTGTTTTCACTGCATTGGTTTTTCTGGCATTATCTAGCATTTAAAAAGTATTATTGTTTTTTTCTAAAATATTAAAAAGTATTATTGTTTTTCCTGAAATATTCAAAATATTAAAGTTTTTTATCTTTCTTATTTTAAAAATCTTTTAATTAATATAAGTAAAATAATGTTATTTATACATTGTTCAACACAAAGAAACCAGAGTATACACACGTTCATATGGGAAAACTGGTGTACATACGTGTCTTTAACCTAAACAAACTGGGTATATAACAGTTCATAAGAAAAATCAATAAAGGGATCTGAAGAAACTATTCAGACTTAAAGTCTGAGTTCTTATCAGAACAAACAACTCAGTTATAGCAAGAAAATCAAAGGTTGAGCCCTAATTGGCTTAAATTAACCCAAACTAGGAACAACAATATTGTTGTCCCTAGTGGAGTCGCCAATTCTGTTGAGGGACAAAGTCCCCTAGGGTTTTGGGTCAACACCCTAGCAAAGTGGGGGTCATCTACAGTTAAAAAAAGCATTCCACACAGCCATGATACTAAAATAAGCAAACTATGTGAAGAGAGGTGCACATCGAGGTCCTTCGTTCAGGTAGATCCAACGAGGGTCCAAACCCTCTTGGAGTTCCTTTCGATCTTTAAACCTACAAAACAATAAATTCAAAGAAGAATAGCAGTATATGGACCAAGCATCATATAGAAATCAACTTCATAACATATTGAAAGGTAGTTAGTTATACAATTGAAACAAGGATTCATATGTAAACCATAACAACGACATCATAAGCATGAAGAAGATTGATTTCGGGAACAAGACAAGTGTTTTTTTATTGCAGATAACTAAAAAAAAGTAAGGAATGATATCACCTGAATCTTCCTCTCGTTGGCTCCAAGCGGAACTGTCCTCCGGATCCGTCCAATCCCAAGTCTTCAAAAGGCTCCTTCCATGACTCACACAAGGATATCTCAACTAGTGAAAATACATCATAACTCAAAGAAACAAAGGTTTCCTGTAATGGGGGAAGTGCTGGAAGCACAAGGATCTTCAAATCTAATAAGTGTTGGAAATAATACTAAGAGGGGGGGGGGAAAGGAGGGTGGTGAATCAGTATTACCAGATCAGTAAAACTTATTCATTTTCTTACTCAGATCCTTATACGCTACTTCAGTTAATGATATCCGCGTGTATACGCGACTGTGTCTAAAGAAACTAGCGTATATCCAGATTATTTATAAGTCAGATACTCCATTACATGTTGATCTTTAGATAATGCATCAGAACTTCATTGACCATATGAACAGTAAACAGAAGCAATAAACAGAATAGATCATCACACACAAGAAGCACACATGAACACCATGATATAAGGTGGAAACCCAATGTGGGTGAAAGCCACCTGCTGCAATTTGTTTCTATCTTCCTTTAATAAGAAACTTCTTTTACAATGTACTGGTGCAGTCATTTACCAGTCGCGCTGCAACCTTGCAGGAGGTACACCCTTCTCTCGTTCTCGAGCCTTCTCCTGGAGGGAGCTACAACCCTGTTCTTGTACTAGTAAGTCGTACATTGGCGTCGACCTACAACTTCTCTCTCAGGAGTACGTTTTCACAAATTTTCAGGACTAGACACTGAAGCACAACTCTATAATGCTGAGCACATCATTCCAATTTTCATACTGGACCCATCAACACCATCAATCATACTAGCATTATCATCTATGAACTACCCAATATTGAATCACTGGACCCTGGTCAACAAAATGCTCTCCAGAAACAGAGAGGAACCCTGAACTCTGCAAACTACTTCAGAACCAACGTATCATCAAATCATGCTTAAAGTCATACGCTTACTTGACAAAACCAAACGCGTTACTACGCGCTTTTTGCATGTAACCAGCGTAATAGATCTATAAATATTCAATCATGGAATTACAACGATTTCAAATTAAGTTATACCAGTTCAGATCATTACATGCCGTCAGTATACAGTCTAGAATAACCATAATCAATCATAGGATATTTCATTTCAAACATTGATCTGATCTATCCTTAGATCTTTTCTCCATCAACTTATGAGATCCCTCCTTAGCTTAGATCAAGCAACCCATAACCTGCATACTGGATCTCATCCTTCATCAAATATTCAAGACTTTCTCCATGCATTTGCCTAATGATCTTCTTCTCCTTTTATAGTCTTAGGCCTTGCTCAATGCCATGGTCCAAAACCATAATAAACCAGTACCATCAACTTAATACTAGGGATCAACACGTCTGTCGAGATGCCATTGTCCAAAACCCATAGGTTCAAATTCCAAGGACTAACCCCCACGGACCAAAGGTATGTTTTCCAACATATACGCGCTTTTCCGTTCATGGAAGTGCGTGCATACGCATACGTGACTTCTGATCAACAATCCCGCGTGTATACGCATTTTTTTATATAGAGAACTTGCGAGTATAACCTGCGTGTATACCCTACTTGGTATATAGCGAACCTGCGTATATACGTGACTTGGTATATAGTGAACATGCATATAACCTGCCTCTGTACACGACTTGGTATATAGTGAACCTGCATATATACTCAGCTTTCTTCATTCTTTGTAGTCTGATCATAAATTCTTTGATACTGATCTGTTGCACTATAATTTGTCATCTTGTGTGGTTTTCCGTCAAGGACAACACTTATCTCATAATGCCAACAATAAGGGATAATCTCAGCAGAGTGATTTTTCTCTCTATTCTCTCCTCCTTTAGGCCTTCCCATTGAAGCCTTTTTATACTTCTCCCAAAGTAGTTTTTTAGTTGGAAATTAGCTGAGAATAGTTGGGCCATGGGCACTAATAGGTAATCAATAGGTAAAACCATGATCTCCAACCAAAATTAAGGAGATTTAATTTTTTTAAGTGTTTTATGACATATACATGGGATGGGTATACAAAGACCTGCATACATACACGTTTAGCTCAGGGCAATGTCATGTATAGGGAGTAAAACACTGTTTTTTAAGTATTTGGACCAGGTCTGGAAGGAGGGGTTTCCTAGGCAATGAGTGTAGCATCACAAACATCAATAGTGAGATTTGGAGCTATAACACACGTGGCCTATCAACAATCACTATCGGCGATTCCAATACACCTCGCTAAGAGCTCCCCAATGAGACTTGCGATGCGATAACACTCGCGGACCCGGTAAGCTATCAAAGCCTCACTATAATATTTCGGGTTCAAGGTATCGCTACTTTGGACTTCGGCACTTTAAAGAGTTAGATCCTCTCCACTATAGTTTTGTGATGCGATATTGGTTTGGACCCGATATGGGTATAAGCCAGATATGATAAGGTTTCAGGTCCAAAACTCCATTCTGGCTAAGTCTTATCACGGTTTTCTTGTGTAAAACACAGTTTTGCCTGCAGAACTTTGTAATACAAATAAAGAACCAGGGTTTGCCGATATAAAGGAAATGCACTCCAAAGGATTTAGCCAATGTGTTAGTTGGAAAAAATAAGGCCAAATCACTGTTATTATGACTCAGAAGAAAATTAATGAAACCAATACACACTTAAATACCAATTAACATGCAAATACCAATTAATAGGAAAATACTCTTTTGATGCACAGAAAAGCTTTCGGAGGTCACTGCACCTCCAAGATCAACCAATACACAGAGAAAACACCCCTCTTCCTTTGAAAAATATGGGACAAAGCCATGCAGTAAAAATACCATTACAATAACATTAAAATTACATATGTATTGGTTCATGTTAACAACCAGTTCCTAAAATAGGGGCGTTATTTAATACAACTATCAGTTTTGCGACACATCCTCCTTGAGAACCTCAACTTTGCTTACATATGGAGCAATTTTTCGCTCTCAATAATGTGAAAAACACACAAAAGGTATGTATTGCAACTTTATATTTGGAACCAAATTAGTTTGTATGGTATCAATGGCTTTCCTCTCGTAAAAAAATTATCACTTGTGCAATTTTTACAGAAGAATTGACAAGACATTATGAGGATACAAAAAGCAACACTTTTTTTAGCCAATTGATAAGTCTCAAACAAAAGGGTTCAATAATGAAGCACATTGAGGAGTTCCAAAAATTGAACATAAGGGTAAAAAATATTCTAGAGGAGCATAGGATTGATGTGTT
>APFE030243777.1:1971-44460 GCA_000404065.3 Pinus taeda
CAGACAAAACCAAACTCCCTAGAAGCTTAAGGCTTTCTAGTGACAAACAAGACAATTAAGAACAATCCTTCTCTAAATATGCATTTACCATATAAGAAATCAAGTGTTTAGATCGTACCTGTAGTCCAACATTGTTGTAGTAGTCCAACCTCGGCGATCCGGATGAGCTCCTCCTTCTCTCTGAAACCTGCATTCACTAACAATCAAATGATTAAATAGCACCTGAATATCTCATAAAATCATATTCAACATACAGACCAAGGAGTATATGAAACAACTCATTAATAACAAATTGTTGAGAAGAATGGACTTATTTGTATTAATAGGAAAAAAAAGAAACCATTACAACCTGAGCCTTGGTGTTGTGCAAGTTCCTCCCAGGGTCCAGCAAGAGTTTTCCTTTACTTTGATAAGCTCAACCACTTCCAAATGAAACAAGAAAGGATGGTAATCTCTCCTCACAAGCTTCTACAAGGAAGTCCTAATTCCAGCAGCATCTACCCTTTGGAATGTTCAGCTTTCAACCTCCCCTCCTCTGGCTCAATGCCTGTATTTATAGTGTTCTAGAGGAAGTTTTTCAGTTCCAACATCAATGGGATACTCCCTCTTTTGGATGGGGTAGCTCCTCTCTTGATGGGATAAGTTCCTCTATCATAGGGATGCATGAACCATCTGCAGGCGCTCAATACACGTCAAACAATCTTCTAGAATGCTCTAGAAGTGACCACAAGTAACTTTTTTAAGATGAAACTCGTGCCTTTTGACCTTTACAGGAGTACGCACCCACCCCTTTACATACAGAGCGTACAAGTACGCAGGTACTATGAACTTAGGATGCGTACACGGAGGCAAGGTTGAGAGAAACTGCGTACCCAGAGATAAATATGTTTTTAATGACTTTCTCTCTTTCTTGAAGTTTGATATGGAGAGCAGAGGTATGAGGCTTGCCAAGGAGGATAGTATGACTATTGATGGAGCCATACTAACTGCAAATAGTCATGGTGACAAATTTTAGTGTAACACACCTCCTTCTCTATAGATGGTAGCAACTTAGGATTGATCCTTCTTAGCTTTTGGCGAAATGGCTTTTGGTTTGGCTTGATTGGAATGATGTACTAAATTATACTTTTATTGTACTCCTTCAAATCTGAATATTCCCATGCAAATACATCAGTAAATGAAGACAATAAATTAATGTACTTTGCCTTTACCTAAGGAGGAAATGCCTTTGACAACTTCACCATCTTTCGATTTTCTGTTGTTCCAATATTCACGTCTTCAACTCCCTTTTCAGTCGGCATCAAACTTGGTTTTCGGGCTACATCATCTTGGTTAAATAATTCCTCTGAAAGTATGAGGCCTTTAGGGATGACATCGTCTTTCAGTTGTAAAACTTCCATCTGATTTACTTCTAAGTCTAGTTCGTCATTATCTTGCTTGCCATCTATAAAAGTGTCTTGATATTTACCTTCATTTCGTAGAAATTCTTCAATCTCTCTATCATCTTGAAACACTTTCCAATATCTTTGATTATCAAGGATAGCTAGGCAATGTTTCACATGAATTTCAAACTTATTGTTTGAATTCATTGGAATCTTCAAGTTACTTGCTGCTATAGCAAGGGAATCTACAATAACATTCTGTGCACGTGGAACACATGTCAAGGTAAAATCTGGAAACAACCTCAAAATGTCTAAAACCGCATTATGGTAAGCTCTCATTCGAGGACGTTTTGCTTGGTATTCTTGCTTGACTTGCTTGATTACTAGTTTGGAGTCGCCATAAACTAAAATTCTTTTTGCATTCAGCTTTTTGAGGATTTTCAAGCCTACAATTAGTGCCTCATATTCTACTTCATTATTAGAACAATCAAAAGGCAACTTGTATGAACAAACTCTTACATTACTTGGGACCTTATTTGGTGAAAAAACAGGGCTGCGTATCCAAATACCAATTTCAGCTCCTTGCCTACCTACTACTCCATCAAAGTCCATACTCCACAAGCTAGCTTCCTCTTTCAAATGCTGAAATTTTCCCTGTTTCTCTACCTTTGGCTGCTGTCCATATTTTCCTTGTTGCTAGTGGAATTTTGACTGCTCAGCGGTACTTGCCTTTGTTGATGAAGTACAACTCTAAAATTTTCTGTAATCTTGAGTATATGTTCAACTTCAACTAATTGACTCTTTGCATCATTGAAACCACTGTCAAAATAAAGAACAAAAGACTCTAAATATGTATGTACATAATTAATTGGATGATTCATAGGTTTCTCCTTGCTCGTGATCATGTACTTCATATTTTTCTCTCTATATAACTTCCTCATTTGAACAAACATGGGAATAGTACCATAGGAGAAATCTAACTGCATTGAACCTTTGAGTTTTGCACCCCATGATCTAGATAGAAGCATTCCATATCTAGGGGGAATGCCGGCCACAACCACATCCATAAGAACATTTTTCACTGGAATCTGATACAAACTTACAACCAAATCTTTAATGAGACCAATACATCTTACTCTACTAGAATCAAAGGAATAAAGGTCTTGATACTTGCGGGTGATGTCCAAGCCAAATTTCTCCATGATTACCTTTGACATGAGGTTATGAGACGCTCCTGAATCAAACATGGCGTTGTGCAAAACATAATCATGCAATCTAAGGTTGATATAAAAAGGAGCTACATCACTATCCTTAGATTGACCTTCTAATGCTGGACGAAAGATAAGTTCAGGTTGGTCATCTTCCACATTTACCATATCAGACAAAGGATCTACATTCAAAATCTTAGCCACTTGACCTTTATAACTGTTGTTCATCATTAATTCAGTGAAAGCTATTGACACTTTTAACTTAGAAATTTCATTTTCTAAGCTAAAGGTTGTAGTTTTCTCTACCTCTTTGAATTGAGCATCTTTCTTTTTAGTTTTCTCCTTTGTTGCACTTGGCTGATTTGACTTTTCATTTGGTGATTGCACTTTACTAGAAGTAGGGTTTGCTGGCTCCTTTCCCTTTTTCTACACATTTGGAGAATCATTCTTTGGTGGTGTTGCTTCCTTCCTTTTTTGAATTGGATTGATGGGAGCATCCCTACTCCTAAGTGAGTATTGCCTTTGTTGCACTGTTAATGCATTCATGTACCATCTCTGATATTCATCCGATTCCTCTTCTAGGATTGTTTCATTTGCCAATATAAAATCTTCATTTTTTTGTATAGCTGGACTTTCTAAATACTCCTCATCTTCGGTGATATAAATGGGCAAATCAACTGGTGTAAAAAAGTGATTCTCTTCTCCAATTAGGGCCTTATCATCTTCTAATTCAGTGCCATGAACATAGTTCTACTGTAATGGTGTTGTGACTCGCTGTTGAGCTGATGGATCTTGAGCTCTTTGCTCCCATTGCTTAATTCTAAATTGTGGATGCTACTGACCACGAAAATTTGGATTTCTAACCTGTGTATCGAGCCTATCTACAATGGTGAATCTATCAAACATCTTCTCAATCTTACAGAGAAAATGATCTGAAGTAGAAGCTTCTTCTTTTATAGTCACCTTCTTTTTGGTCTTTGTTCTAGCTCTTTTAGCTAACAAATTTGCTTCAACACTTACTGCAATTTTCTGCATGTCTTCCAATGTAGCCGGGTCTCTTTCTCTCAACTGATATGCCATATCAGGATCAAAACCATCAGTAAATTTGATCAAACCCAAACCCATAGGTGGCTTGATGTCAGCTACAATGGCATTATAAACAGTATTGAATCTAACACAGTAATATTGGACATTTTCACCAACATTTCTCTTTATTTTCTCATACTCGGAAAGGATTTGAAGTGGATTTTTCTTTACCTCCCAGCGATCCAGAAATTGTCTTTGAAGTGCTTCCAATGAATTGATTGTTCCAGCTGGAAATGCTCTGAACTAATTTCAGACTTCACCTCCAAATGTTTGCACAAATAATCTCATTGTTAGATTCTCTACATCAATCTCGTGGAGATCAAATAAATCACTCATCTGGTCGACATGTTGTTGTGCTGTGACACCTTGAGAAGCATCAAACAATGGGATCTTGCTTTGATAATCAGCAAGCATGGCATCCAAGTTTTGTGGCAAGACAAGAGGTGCATATCTGGTAGCCATTACTCGAGGTGGATTTACAATTGGCCTTGGGGATGTATGAGGAGTTGGAACGACTGGTGTATGAGGTGTTGAAGGGGGTGAAAAAATTCTTGATGTTTGAGGTGTAGAAGGAGTGGATGGGGATGAAAGCACTATAGATTTCTGATCAAAGATGGCAGTCTGCATGGGAATGGTGGGAATAAAAGGAGTTTTAGTAGGAATTTCTGAATTAGATACAATAGCAGATGAACCAAGAGCAGCAGATGCAGATTCTAAGAACTCGGGAATGTTGGTAGCCACAATTGAAGTTTTAAGATTCAGAATATAAGCGTCAATTGATAGATTTTCTCTTTCAGTTTCAAGATCCTTGACAAACTCGGGATTTAGAGCAGTAGCGCCAATTACACTTTCAAACTTAGTTTTAAACAAAGATAACTCAAAATTTTCATCAAATGGAAGATATTCAAGATATTCAAAAACAACCAGGTATGAACGAGATCTAAACACAGGAATCACAAAACTTTCTTGGTAGAGAATTCTTGGAATAAGATTTGGGTTTTCATACACGAGAGGAGGATCAGGATCAGGATTTGCTCTGGTGTATCATCTGGAAGCCAGTATGTTGAATTATTCTCAAAAATCAAATTGAAACTACAATCTTGTCAGCCTATTAAATTCTAAACTCATCATACTAAAGTCTAGAATTATTTGATGTACTGGTGCAATTTGCAATTCAGATGTTCAGTTTATAACACTAGACCAAAGATTGATTGAAGTAGCTTTCATCTACTTATGCACTTGCAAAGAAATGTGCAGTTCGAAGGCTACCTGACATAACTTCAGGCTCCGTCTATAGTTTATGGAGCAAAGAACACTAACAAACAAATAAACTTTTCTTCCTCAATGGAGTCGCCACTATGTTAGGGCCTAAATCTACCTTAGGCTGAGAAAGACAAGTCTAAGATAATATCAAACCATGCTTAACTTGGTATCTAGAGGGCTCTCTCCTTGTCAATCTCAGAAAAATATAGAAAATGAGGCTTGACATGATTGATAAGACTAATCTTAGGCTAGGTATATGCTCAGAGGAGTTTGATTGAATTTTAGGTTGTTTTGCTGGATCAAAAGTGAAAGGCAGTATTGGGTATGGGAAATGGACTCAGTATTGAAGAGATTTCTATGGGGCGATGTAGGCAAATGCTTTAGTACCTTGAAATAAGTGAAATGGAGAGTTTGAAGAATGGTGAGGCATTGGAAAGGGCATGAAAGTATCAGGTATCCTCTTCAAACAATAGAAAACATGAAAAGCTAAACAAACCCTAAGGTAGAGCACTGCAACATCAATGATTTCCACCTTCATACTTGATTCATTTAGTTAAGCTGAATAGATAGAGATAATGACACACATAAACATATGACAACTTGAATTACAGAAGGAGAAACAATACTAAATCACCTTGCCACAAGAATCCCACAAAAGATGAATGTACAATGTTGTGCAAAGCTTTCACAAGAGCCCAACCTTGACATGAAATGGGATTCTTGTGGCAAGGTGATTTAGTTTAGAGCCCCTTATCATGAAATGGTTGTTTACCTTTGTCTTGTACCTAATTTGTTGAAGAAGAAGGCAAAACCCCTTTCACCCCGGGTGAAGATAGCATTTTCCTATGATCTGATGAAGGAAACGAGAACCCTTCCACCTCAGGTGGAGATAGTACTCGTTTTGTAGTCGCAAATAACCTCCTTGTCCCCTTTTCATAGTGACATATACTGGCACACTAGTTGTTTGAGTCTCATGAACTTCTTGCTAATGTGATGGCCCTCGTACCTCATGAAAAACTGATGGGGTCACTTGAGGACTTGTGAAAACGTCATGTGAAATGAAATCATCCCATGAAACATTCAGCAAGCTCAGCTGATGCAAAACCACAATCTTGATCAATGAAAAGTGATAAATATTGTTGTACTGTTGATGAGGAGGTTTCCTTTGCACCAATGTGGTCATGTTCTCAATATTCCAGCACATGAAATAGGGGAGGTTCATCATCCTCACTCTAGTGAAATGCATCAATAATCTGACATGATAGGTGTATAAGCGAGAAAATCTGCCTTCATAGCTGAAGTATTTGATTATGAGCTTCATGAGTGGAGCATATGTGTCCTTTAGGTATCTGAAAGGGAAGACCCTACTGATTTGGTTTTGATCGCTATCCTTGATATCAGGCTCATAATGCTCTTTGTCCATCAATTGTCCCTTGCTCCATTGTTCACCCACATTCGAAATACCTGTTGCTTCAACTATAGTTTCAGGTGTCAAAGTGAATGTAACACTTGCCAAATTGACTTGGCCATTATGAAGATGGAGGAAAAACAATCTAGCAAGCTCATGGTGGTATTTGACTCTTTCCACCATCTCACAAAACTAGTGGTAAGATTGATGTTTGTAACAAGCTACTGCAAGAGGGAAAGCCAATAGCTCTGTAAGTGTAGTGTGTTCCTCCCGGATGTGTTTTCCTCCCTTATGAGGTTTTCTTGGTGCATGAATTTCTTGGGAGGAATCACTCACTGTTTCCTCATGCTTTTCATAAGGTGAATATGTTTCCATGTTTCCCACTGTATGGTGTTTCAGTGATGAGTATGAAGAGATTTTAAATGAAGAATAGTTGTTTGTTGTTTAATGAAATGGATTGATGAGTGGGACTATGAATGAGGGGCTGTGATGCTGGTTGTAGGGTTTTTGGGAGTGGCAGGATTTTGGGAATGCCAATTAGGGTTTGGGAATAGTGGGAATTTGTTAGGTATTAGGGTTTTGGGGATGAGCAGGGTGGGATGAATGTGAATGAAGGAGGGGTAAGGGATATGAAATGAGGGGAGTGTAGTGAAGGAATGTGAAAATTATTGCAGGGAGCAAACAACAACAATGACAATTTTTGAAAACTCTAGACAACTTTTTCAATGGACTATGCAACAAACTAGGGTTTTATCTTTCACCTATTGAAACACCATGAAAAATGATCAAAACCTTTGCAATGGAAATATGAGAGCTTCCACTTACTTGAAAGAATGAAGTTTACAAGATTCGAGAGCTTTGCAAAGTCGATTTGATGAAATTCGGGCTTGGAAGGCAGTTGCGCCACACCCAGACACAGGTACGCTATGCTGCACGGGTGCGCCCCACCCGTTAGGTTTTCAATTTGATTTTTGTGCTCTATACACTACGCCGACCAAGTGTGTTGGGCCTCATCCCAGGTGCACCACGCCCAGTAAGCTTTGCAAATTTTGCTGCAAATCGCCTTCCTTCATCTAAAAATCACGATTTTGACTTGTTCTTTTCTCTCTAACATAAGAAATGAAGCCTTCAACATGAGAAACACATTATATACAAGGTACTTTAATTTTTCAGTTACAAATACCCACTTTTCTAATGTTTGCCTTTCACTTTGGCTCTTAAAATTCTGTTTTGGTAGTTTGACTGTTTTTTGAAAATTGATGGACTAATGCTTTGAATCTCTTGTCTCTTTTGCAGGAGCTGAAGTGCAGGAGCTTGGCAAGGTGACCAAGGGTTCATTTATGGACTTATTACATATAGGAATAGTAAAATTACATGAAATTTATATACATAGAAGAAAAAACTCTAGTTTTACTCAAAACAGGGTTTTGAGGAAAAATAAATCACTGAACATGTGATTATTGAAATTTTTTATGCTGATAACTTATTTGACCTCCTCATGTAGACTTTAATGACAAACCTTAGACCTAATGAGACCTAAAAACCCTAAAAATGGATTTTACAAATGTAAAGATAGAAAATGATTGTAAATGACCTAAATTTGTGAAAATAGGCCAGCAGGTAAAGACCATGAGGGAAAATTGATAATGTGCCACTACCATCAGATGATCCATGATCCTAATGGAATGCAGTTGATCGAATGAGACACCTAAAATGCAATGCAACAAGATAATTTTGATCACTGATGGAGGGATGAAGATACCTACACTAACACCACTAGTTCTATGGGCCTATAGGACTACCTATAAGAAATTGACTTGGAAAACACCCTTTCGACTAATTATGGATAAGAAGTAGTAATGACGATGGAATACATATTTCCCAACCCAAGGATTGTAGCAGTAACTGAGATGGAAGATCACGACGTCATGGAGGAATGCTTAGCACAGTTGCTGGTGTTAGAGGAAGACTGCTTTTTAGACGGATTTCATCAACAGATAAAAAAATCTAGAGAAAAGGCATGGCATGATCATCACATTAATTAGCACAACTTCAAAAATGGCGATTTGGTCTTGATGTATGAAAACAAGTTTACCAAATTTGCGGGGAAGTTTCAGGTGCATTGGCTAGGACAGTGTGTAATTAAGGACATTTTGGATGGTAGTGCAGTTCAGCTCGTGAAGCTAAGTGGGGAAGTATTTCCATGCATGATTAATGGGAGTAGGTTGAAGGTTTATAGGGATGATCCCACTCTTGTGCAATGACTACGTGGCTATATGAAAGTCTTAGTGCTTCTGGTAGTTGAAGGATGCTGCATGACTATAAACTACTCTGTCAAGGAAAAAGTTTATCAAAGAAGGAAGGATGTACGATATTTTGGAAGATTGCACAGGTGGAAACTACGATGAGGTAGTTGAACCACAAGGAGGATTCTATGCAACCTACCCAAAAAGTGACTGTTGGGACAACCACAGTTGATTGATAGCGATTTTGTCATTAAAAGGAGCGGGGGAAGTGAAATTAAGGTGTAAATCCGAGAAAATCTTCTGCCAAATTCACATTTATGAGAAATATTTGCGGGGGAACAAATAGTTTGAATTTGAATCAAATTATAAATATCACACCTCACTCCACACTTGGAAACTTTGCTTCTTGACAAATTATTATGTGTTGTTGCACTTAAAGAGTTGAGTGTGTTGTTGCTTGTCTTATTACCTGAGTTGGGCAGAAGTTGAGAAAGAGTTCTTGAGGAGAGGATTAGGAAATATCATGACTACAACATCGCTATTCCCTGCTACAACACGTAGGTTGATGAGGCCAAAGCCTACCTCCTTCATGACAAGAGATAAAAAGCAGAAAAAACCATAACATTGCCTGGTTCGTCAATCACCACAGAAGATCCCAATTAAGCAAAGGAAGAAGGGTAGAATGGATCAAAACAAGCAATCTATGGAACCTCAGGACTTGGATGAAGAAGAGATGAATATGGGGGTTAAGGATATCAACACAAAAGGTGCAAATCCAATTTCTTGGCTACCATCGTATATACCACCATGGAAGCCTACCACCAAAGTAACTAACAACCCCAACTCTATAAAATTCAATGTATTCATGTTGTTGTTGCAAGAGGAAGTACTTATTAAGGGTGACTCATTGGCCTGGGTACCATATTTGAAGATGGAAGATTGGGATTTGGGTGACCATGATAAATTTCCACAGTTGGAAACCAGTAAGTATTTGACGACAATCTACTATGAGGAGGTGAGCATTACAATACTTTAACCAATTGAGTGGGTGGTCGATATTGAGTGTGCATGGTTGCTCAATATGTTGTATTTCCCACATTTTAGCCGAAGCATTATTAACACTATTTGTGTGCGCTAGTTGTTGGAGCTGGTCCACGATGGGTGTCTTTGGCTGGGAGGGACCATCCCAATTGATGACATGTTGATACGAAGAATCAAAACACTGCCATATCAGTGCAGAAACCCTGCAGATGCTTTTGTGGGGAAGTCACACGATAAAAATCTTGCAAATAAAATGAAAAGTGACTTTAGTTTGGTCAAGAAGTTACGAGAATATGCCATCAATTGCATCTCGAATGGAGCTATGTGGTTTCTTAGACAGATCTTGGCAGGAAAAATCATTAGAAAGTGTTGCGTTGATGAAGTGCTGACACTAGTGGTATCCTTGGGTGTGTAGTGCAACAAGGGGGTCCAATTCAATTGGGAAAAGTACCTAGGCCAAGAATTCTTAGATGATTGTTGTGAGGTGCAAAAGGAAGGAAAAGAACTCCACTACGCATGACCTCTATTTTTGATTGTAATGATAGCTTGGACGATGCTAGAGGATTCCTAGTTCCCCATAACAGATTTGGAGTTGTGCGACGCTACCAAATTTTCCTCACTGTGGGAAACAAAGGACCTTGCCTATGTCATTGAAAATAAGATAATATGGGTAATGTTTGAAATGGATTTGTGAATGATGATTAAACAGAAGCCACAATTGTCACCAAGTATGTTCATAGAATATCGACACATTGCTGATTTTAAGGCCGATTTCCACCATGTGTAAATCTGTGTGAGGCACGATTTGAAGAAGAAATGGATAGTGTTTCTATTTTTTATCACCAAAGATGATATAACGCAACCAGTCCTTCAGTGTCTGACTGATTGACTCCTTCCAACAGATATTGTAGATGGTATAACAAGGATTAGTAAAGAAGGTGAAATAAGGACTAGTAAAGAGGTGTAGAAGGAAAATAAGACAATGACCATTGACCTAGAAAAGAATACCATGCAAGAATCAGAGCACAACCAAGACGAAGAGCAACATATAGAAGAAATTGATTAGGGTACCAAAGACCCGTATGTAAACCTGAAGGACGTTGATTCTCCCTTTAATATCAAGTGGCGATAAAAATCAAGTGCAGGAGGTGCACGTAAGAAGCACAAATATGATAAGTTAGCTGGTGCAAAGGCCATGGTCCTCACTAAGGGGGACCTTGATGAAATTGGAGATACTATTAGGTCCACGAAAGAAGATATCTGGGGCCACATTGAAGAACAGTACCAGTCCATTTTGATGAAGGTCCAAGAGGGTCTCAAAGAGTTGCAGGTTTAAGTGAGCATGGTTCAAGAGAGCTAGTCTCAAGTGAGCGAGAAACCAATGACATTGGGAAATGTGCAATTAGAAGTCACTTCAGAGCTCCACATTGCATCCCTTCCACATTGATCCTTACACTTGAATGATGCAGCAAAAATGGAGAGTGCCCTGACACCTACGAACATGAGTATTAACCTCATGGTGCTTCCCCTATCCACATTGGATGAGCTACACCAAGGTGTAGCAGATGAGCTTGAAGTGCGAGAGGAAATAGCTCTCATGGTGATCAAGGATGAACAGATCACTAGTCAACAGATGTGCGATGAAAAGCACAAAGATCTATAGGATCGTGATGAGGTAGTTGCAAGAATGACATAGCTGGAGCAGGCCATTTCTAGAGCATGTAGTGAGCTTCCCAAGTTCTAGATTCACTCCATGGCCACTTCTGAAGAAAAAGTGCAGCAAACGGTAGATGCGTTTAAAGAATCAAAGGCAGATGTGGATAAAGTTCGCTTCGATCTATAGCTACAAATCATTGAGCTTCAATTGAAGCTACAACCCACCATACCACCAGAGATTTGAGAGTAGTATGAGGCTGCCATCTGAACAGATAGGGAAAATCTCGATGCTGTAGTCAAGGATTGTAGCCAGTTGTTTGAAGAGACTCTAGAACTGTGGGCCTCTTTGTAGGAGGACCCACAGGTGAAAAATATTGAAGTATCCATTTGGGATAAGAAGCTGCAGTATGACGAGATAAAGGCAACGACGCACACATTATCCCCTGTCCAATGGTTCGCCCAGTTGTAAGAGGGGATATCCCTACAAGGACAGATCGAGGAGATGCGAAAGGAGATGCAAATTTTCACTACACATATGTAGCCTTGGGAAGAAGAAGTAGGGTATCTCTCATAGACTGTGGAAGCTACACTCAATCACATGCAACAAACACAAAGAACAATTGGCTTAGTAGCAGAAGGACCAACTACATAAAAGTTGGTCAAATAAGTTTGACAGGCAATAGTACAATGCACATAGGTGCTTCACATAGTTAAGTCTTCATTTAAAAACTTGAAAGCAAAGATCCAAATCGTACCAATAGAGTGACTCGAGGACGAGTCACATATTTGTGTTGGGGGCCTCTTGGGATGGGGTCCCCTGGGTTAGTTTTGTTAAAATATTATAAGTTTCCACATTTTGAGGAGAAAAGCATGTATCATGGATGTTAATAGGAGTCAAGGGGTTTTAGGAAGGTCAAAATCCCTTACATATTAGTATTGCTTTGAGGTCCTTCCATGGTATTGCAATAGAAAAGAGTATATAAAAGGGTGTCTTAGCGAGTCTAAGGGAATCAATCAATGAACATAATGGGATTTTGATATGTTATGAGTCTGTATGATATTTTTGTATTTTGGCAAAGGGGAAGGCTCCTGCAACTGAGTGCTCAAAGACCTTGGTAAGTCCGCAACTGAGTGAGCAGGCCCCTATAGGTATGTGCGTAGGGTCTAGAAAGTCTATATAAGGAAGATATGAAGTAATAAAGAATATTTGGAGAAATTTTGTGTCTATTTTTATATACTTGTGTATTTTCTATATTTATGTGCACTTGAATGATAGTTATTTGTATTTTCGATTTTACTGCTCTGCGAAGATCTAGATCTACTGTTGTATGTTACTTTATGCATTACTAGACGTTTATGTGAAGTTTATAGCTATGCTTAATTGAAAATTACTTTAACTTCATAAATTTCATGAATAAGGGTTCACGAAGGTTAGATAAAACCTGAAACTGAAGAAAATGCCTTAACCCCACATCACATAGCCTTCTAGATGCAGAAGCTTGGTTCTAGCATCCCCCAATACTACCCGAGTGAGACTATAGCCTGTGCTACACGGTTTGTTTCCGAAAGGGTCGATAATGTATAGTTTTGTTGGTTAGCTCATCTAACTATGAACCTGTGTCCAAGCCCCCTCAAGCCAACACCTTCCAATTTAGATCAGAACTCACAAAACAAGTATGGATGTGCTCCTTATTCTAAGAACACTTCTACCAACAATTAGAACAAGTCCATCACTCTTGAAGTGACAAATAAAGCTATGCCACCTGATCCATCAGCAAAACCCGTTAAGATGGAAAGTATTGATTACAACAATGTTGATAATATGAAAAGAGCTCAAGCCAAAATTTCTATCTTTGAGCACGCAAAGATAATGAGATAGTGAGAACTGATCATCTAGGAACTCTCATCACACTCTTCGATAGGTGTGGAAGTTTTTGCTTCACAGGTAATGTTCGATAACTCTCGTGATATTATCGAATCTATAGTTAATGTTGTCAATTTGAATTCTAGCATTCTCTGCCCTCTGCTTCTCTTAACATTTGAAATGTTTAATTATAATTTCCATAATTGTTTAGTTGATTCTAGTGAATCCATGACTGTCGTGCCATTATATGTTGCTAAGAAAATTAATAGTAAATGGGATAAAAATGATGCACGAATCATACAATTAAACATATCAATTTTCTAATCCATTGCCGAACTTAGTAATGTTATCATTCATTTGTCGTCAGACCATAGAGTTCACTAGTGCATAAACATTATGATTGTGGAAATTATCGAAGCCTATGGTTTACTGTTGAATAGATATTGGTCCAACAAATTACAAGTGTACTTTTCAACTGACTGGACACATTTATGGTTGCTGTATAAGGGAAAAAATAACCAAATTCAAGTAGAAAGTGAGCCTTATCTGAAACATACTGTGACACAACTTGAGGGTCACAACGACTTGGTAGGCTTTGCAAATGTCATTTTCAGAATTTGATTTATGGAAGTAGATCACAAATGTTATCTAGCAAAACCATCACCCATCCCTCTAGATACACTGTTGGAACTCATTCCCCAAAATCCAACTGGTGCAAGTGACTCTTGTACAGTAGATGTAAATAGTAGTAGTATAGGACATAGCCCTAGTATTCATAAAATTTGTATATTGCATTTTGACGGTTCAAAAACATTGGAGGGACCTAGAGCTAGTTTCATTTGTTTCTTGGAATCTGAGTGTGCCAACAATGTTCGCAAATATGAAGCGCTCATTCTGGGTTTGAAGAAATCCATCAACCTCAAAGTTGAATTGATCAAAGCAGTAATTGACCTAGAAATTGTCACATGATAGGTATGAAATATGACATATTATGTGTCACGTAATATTAGAAATTATCAACAAGACGTATGGCATTTTATTTCACAATTCCAAGCTTTTAATATTATATTTTTTCCTTGTATTCACAATACCACCATTGTTGCACAAAAATTGTCACTTTGACTTTCTGCAATCAATATGAGTCTATCACCACTCTTACATACCTCCTTTGCAAGTCTTAAACCTGAGCTTTGCATATCAAGCTTTGAAAATGAGAGAAAGTCCTTAAAAATCTCTAAAACTCTGGTTTCACACTTTCTCTTAGCATTACCTGCAGTACCGCACCCATTGGTCATGTCCCCTGTGCACCTGACCGCTCTGTATCTACGTTTATGGGTGCGAACCCCTGTAAAAGTTAAAAAGGCGTAATTTTATTCTTGAAAACTCACTTTGAGTCAATTCTGGAAGCTTCTAGAGGGAATCTTGCGCTGGCAAGTTCGCTGCTTGAGGGTTCATGCATCCCATTCCTTAAGGAGCTAACCCCTTGATGTGAGGAGCTTATCCCCTTGAAGAAGGACTCTATCCCTTCAATGGTGGACCTATAACCTCCTTCCCTTGCACTATAAAATGAAGCTTTGGGCTGGTTACTTGGGAGGTTGAAAGCTGAATATTTTTTAGAGTAAATGTTGCTGGAACTTAGTCTTCCTTATTGAGCTTTTGAGAGGCAAGATCACATACCTTTTGATCTCATTTGGAAGAGAGTGAGGCTTGTCAAAGTAGAGGATATTCTTGCTTGGACCCTGGGAAGAGCTTGTACAGCATCAAGGCACCAAGGTTGTAAAGTTCTTCTTCTTAAAAGTTAATACAATCAAGTTTATTTTTCTCAATGAGCTGTGTTTAATGGTTTATTTCATAGACTCCTTGATCACTATGATGAACATGATTTATTATATTATCTATGCAGGTGTTCTTTGATGTGTGCTTTTTTGTGTTTGCAGGTTATTAAAAGGAAACTCTTTGAAGTTGTTGGAGCAAGGCTACCACAAACTAGCATTGGACTTAAGGTAGGGTCTAAAACACCTCTTAGTTTTTATTAATGAATCTCAATATGTTTAAAGAAAATTAGATTTGCTTGTCCTGCTTGTTGCTAGATATCAATTGATACTAGGGAGATTGGTCTTGTCTGCAAGAACGATTTATCCGCTTAACAAATTGGCGATTCCACTAGGGATGGGATTTGATTGTTTAATTTTCCTTTATCTTTGATTCGAGAAACTTGATTTTTTGTTTCTGGTTTTTTCTTGATGTGTGTGGGATTGGGTAGTTTGTCAGTCTTGGATTGATTTTTTAGATTTTAGAAATTTTTATGAGGACTGCACATTCTGTTTGAGTTACAGTGCAGACCTGTCCGCACTGTTACTTTACTGCACAGAGCGATACCGCACTTGGTTTCACTAGGGGCCTGCGGACCCTGTCAATTTTTGAAAATCTTAAAATCCTTTCATCCAGTTTAGTTTAGGTTCTTTTTCTTACTTTTATCCTCTGCCCAGATCTGCATATATCCTGTCAAAAGTTTCTCATAAGTAAGTTCCATTGGTGTTGTGTTTTGAATGAATTTCTAGAAGTTTTTGCATTCTTGGTTTGGTCTTCACTCAGTCTTTGTAGTGACTTGAAGCTTGGAAGCCTAAGAAAACTTAGATCACCCTGGAATCTTTTGTCTTCTTGATAAGTTTGGTTGGTTTGTGGGATCTTCCTTTGATGAGAAATAGATTTTGTTTCTCTTTGCAAAACTTTGAATGAACTTGGTCATACATTGTGAATTTCATTTTTTATAAAAAAACATAGTTGGGTGTTTTTGATTGATTTGTCTTGTTGAACGAATTAATCCTTAGTTTTCTGAGTAAATAAGTAAAAACATCCTCAAAAAAATTTTGAAGCTTTTATTTTAATTAGTTTTTAGAAGTTAGATCTCAAGATTAGATTTTTCATAGTTTTGAGTGTGTTTTCTAGAAATTCTAGTTTCTCTTTTGAAAAATTGTTTTCTTTAGTTTTGAATGTTGAAACGAAAAGGGATTTACTTCGTGAGCATAATTAGTAGCTTCGTTTGAGTGTATTGAAAAAGACAAAAAAAAAAATTCCTTTTGTTTATATGTTGAAGGTAATTTTTGTTTTCAAGAAATTGCATTGTCAACTCTTCCTTTAGCTAGAGATTCATTGAAAAGGAAAAGAATTGTTTATCATCTTATGTGCATTTTTAGTGTTTTGGAGTCGAGTCTTCTCACCACAAAGTTTCGTCTCCATACCTTTTGACTTAAGAAACAACCAATAAAATTAACGCTTAATTAAAATTCATCTAGCAATCTTTTTCTTTCTAGGGATCTTATCACCAACATAGCTTAGGCTAGTATCTTGGAGTAGGGAGTAATTAACTCTCCAAGATAGTTAAAACAAACAAGTAGTTGATCTTGCGGTAGGAAAAAAATCCAATTCTTACATGTATGCTCTCGGAAGCTCCTCTTAAAGGAGTCAAGCACGAGATCATATCTAAACCATTGAGGTAATCAATCCTTCCTCATTGGGAACGATAGCAGATATTCACGTATTAAAAACGGTAAACCTCATATTAACCATTATCGAGGAGCCTGGGGTCACTTTTTGGTAAACCTTGGATTATGTCAAAGAGCCTTCAAGGGGATTGAGCTTTGTTACTCTGCCCTTACGTGCGTATCGGATCGTAGACTGTTCCCCCAAGTATATTTTGTTTCCGTTGGTAACCTTAATGGCCATAATCTATAGGATTCTTTCCTAAGGTGACGATGGAGGGAAGATCCCACTGTACCTAGAGCAGATGTCGACTAGACTCACTTGGACTCTCTGGGGGGTTATGTTCACTCGAGACAGTTTTGTGGAGAAACTTGTGCCAGTCTGTTTCATTAAGCAGGTTTTCGGGGTAACTGTTCCAACCGCCATTCTGTATCGAATTCTGCGAGGTTGGATTTCATCACCAACTAGTGTTTTCGGTATGGAAAAATATTGTTTGTGTGTGGTTTGAACTCCTAGATTGTTAGGTGTGTGATTCAATTGTTTGGTTCTTTAGAGACTTTAGGTGATTTTCTTGAGATTTTCTTTGTTTTCGTGTGAAGTAATTAATTAATTAATCGTGGCTGAACTACTGAGACAATCCTGTAGACTTCAGGGGCAGCCTCCCAAATATACACCAAGTCAGCTTGAAAGGCTAAGAGCTCTTGTCACACCTAGTGAAAGTAGATTTGGGTCACCAGAGGCCGGAGAATCATCTTTAATTATTCACCCTGATTATCACGTTTCAGCAACAGAGTATATTTACGAACCAATTTCATTTTCTGAAGTTACTGGTAGTTTTTCTTCTACTATTGAATTAGTTGAGGAACCTGAAACCGAACCTGCTGCTTCCATCCTCAGGATTTGCTTCTCCAGTTTCTAGTGGTCCTGGTTCACCCAGGGTAGGAGGTATTATTACCCAAAATCTTCCTTCTGGACTCATTTCAATTGAAGAACTTATTAGTCCAGACGAAGGTATATCTCTCCCTGAAAATCAACCAACGTTAGAACTTAGGGAGTGTGAATCTATCATTTACAATCCTTTTCGAAGTGTCGCTTGGTATGTATCTTTGACGAACTTTTTAGAAAATCCGGGTCTTGCTACTTCACCACCTTGTATTCCATTTCATCCAACGCCCAGAGGTTATTATCCTCCTTCAAATATGTCAAACCGGTTAAACATGTTTTCCCAAAATCCGGAAACTTTTTTATATGGCGGTCCTTCTGTTCTGTCTGGGTATCAGTCATTTTCTGGTACTTTTTCAAGAGCGTCTCCTCAGCCCATCGAACTTGGGGTACCAACTGGTCATAACAAAACTCCACCGTTGAGTGTAGAAGAGATTCTTATGATGTCTAGTGCTATTCAAAATTTGCAGCCTCAAGGTAGTCAGATTCCGCCTAGGGGACAGCCTCAAGGTAGTTAAATTCCACCTGGGGGGCAACCTCAAGGCAGTCAAATTCTGCCTAGGGGGCAACCTCAAGGCAGTCAAATACCACCTGGGGGGCAACCTTAAGGGCAGTACATACCTCAGGGACAGTACATGCCTCAAGGTCAACCCCAGACTCCATATATGCCTCAAGGTCAACCTCAGACTCAATATATGCCTCAAGGTCAACCCCAGTATCAATATATACCTCAAGGTCAACCCTAGTTTCAGTACATGCCTCAAGGTTATCAACCTCAATATTAGTACCAATCTCAAGGTTTCCAACCACCTTCTGGTCAACCATTTGTTCAAGGAACTGGAAATGTACCTTTCAATTATCGGTCCTACACTCAACCTAGTTATGGTCCTCAATATGCTCAACCTATTATGGGTCCTTACCCCGGAATGAATATGGTGTGGGATCCATCTCAAACTCAATAGATTTTGTAACCCAATGTGTAGTTGTCATCTCAACCTAGACAACCTATGGTTTCTGGTTCAACCCAGCAACTCGTCCAACCTACTATTCAAAATTCTGCACCTGGTGTAGCTCATTAGTTTGGGCCTAGTTCACCTCGAACTCCACCTCAATCAACTGCTGCAACTACTGAAACTTCTGTTCAATCTACCCCACCTACTTCTGGAGTATCAACAGCTCTGATTTCTACTGTTCCTGTATCAACTCCTCAGACCTCTTTATACCAGTCTGGACCTATAATCTAGACTTTGGTTCAGATGCCTATAGGACAACCTTGTCCAAGTACAATTGTCACAAGTCAACCTCAATTTACTTATCATCCGTACCAAGGACAGTATCAATACGGTCCTATTGTGCAAAGCCCAGTTTATCAATATCAACCATACCTTGGGTATACATATCAACAACCTCAATCTCAACAACCCCAGTTTGGTCCGGTTAATCCTAGTTTTTCGGGAGGATATACCATTCCAAATGCAAACCCAATTCCAGGTTATCCTGGGTATCCTCCTCCTAGAGCTGGTCATGTGACCCAAGGTTTTCAAGACCCTAACCGTCAGTTACCATTCATCACAACTTTGGATTTACCTGACTTGTCACGCCTTACGAACGATCCAATTTATTATCTTCCGTACTGGCCACCAATTCCTAATAAGTTGCCTAGTGATATTCCGAAGTTTGAGGGTAAACCAGGAGAGGATCCGTTAAATCATGTGATGACTTATCGCCTTTGGTGTGCATCAAATTCCATTATAGATGATTTCGTTTGCTTACGACTTTTTCAACGCACTCTAATTGGTCTCGCGGCTAAGTGGTACATTGAGTTGCCACAAAGCTCCTTTTATAATTTTAGTCAGTTAGCTACTTTATTCTTAACTCATTTTTAGTTGCCTGTCAGATATGACAATGGCATGGAATTATTAACTTCATTAAAACAGTCAACATCTACATATATTTCAGACCATATTCATGAATGGCGACGTCGACGACGTTTAGTGAAAGTTTTTATCCCAGATCAAATTTTGGGAGAATGGTTTGTTAAATCATTATTACCTAAAATCACCGAGGATTTAGCTAAGGCAGGAGTAGTTACTGAAGAGAAAGTAATTGCTCATGCTCAGTACCTTGACTTAGTTTATATGTAGTCGGGTACTTTACACAAAAAAATCCCTGATCTTCCGAAACAAAATCAAATAATAGCAACTCCTTCAAGGTCTCATGCCGCTGATGGTATGATTGGTACAGTTAATACCAAGAGTGAGAAGAAATTTGCAAAGAATTCTTCTCCTATTATAACTTTACCAGATTCCCCGACAGGAGAAGCTTCCGCTAAAGTTCTTACTGATATTCATGTTGTAGAATCTTCTACGACAAAATCCAAATCCGGCAGTAAAAAGAAAGGGAAGAAGAAAAATAAACAAAATGCAAAAGAGAAACCAGAAAAAACCGAATCTACTGACGAGAAACGCAAACCTCGCTATCCTTGTCTCATATGTGATGAGGAGCCCTTTACAAGAGATTGTCCACATTGAGTTGAGGTTTCAAAACTCGTCAAAGGTTCTCAAATGCCTGCTGTCTTGAAGGATCCTTTTCCTAGTCAAGATAGTAAGATGATAGGTTCTTCCTCAAATGCTTCAAAAGAACCAATTATGATGATGTCCCATGTCAGGATTGCGACACGGTCGAAAGATTATGGAAATAAGAATCCTGTTGGTGGTAAGGAACTAGAATCTTCTAGTTCAAACCCATCAACTTCAACTCCTCCTGGTTTCGATCCGCTACAGATCAAGAAACATAATCCAGACTTAGTAATAAAACCGCCTGCTAAAGGTATACTTCAGAAGTCAGCTTTCAATCCACATGCGAGAGCTGCCTAGAACTATAACATTATTGAAGATTTAGCTATATCCCCTTCAGCAATGTCGGCTTTGGAAGTGTTGCAATCATGTCCAACACAATGTAAATTGCTTTTGTCTGCAATAGGAGCTGTTGATGTTCAGGATTCCAACCTTATAATATTCGATTTAGAAAATAGTACACCTCGCTTACCTCATCAAATGGCTTTCCAGATCCCAATGTTAGTCAAAAATAGGCCTTGCTTTCAGACTGTGATTGATGAGGGATCTTCTACATGTATTATGTCAATTCAGTGTTGGAGATTGCTTGGTTCTCCTACGCTCAATCAATCCCCGACAATTTTAAAGGCTTTTGATGGCCGGGGGTTTCATCCTTTTGGCATTTTGCAGGATTTACTTAGAGGGTAGAAGGAAAAACTGTTAATCTAGATGTGGAAGTGGTTGATGCCCCTCTAGATTATAACCTTATTTTGGGTCGTAGTTGGTCTTACACTATGACTGTTGTTGTTTCATCGGTCTTTCGGCTTATAAAATTCCCTCATAATGGAAAGATCGTTACAATAGATCAGTTAAATTACTTTTCATCTGACCTAGACTCTTATGAGAGTATTCAACATGTTAGTAAAACAGCTATCCCTTATAAGGATGTTGGGGTGGGATTGATTAAATATTCTAGTTTACTAGGGACTTTTTCTTTTCCTCCTCCTAATGTATCACCTTCATTTGCGACCATTCACATGATTTCATCGAACACTATTGCTTTTGATGATCCTTGGATCGTACTTTCTGATTCCGAGGTGGACTCATTTGGTGATGCCATGCCCTTGAGTCCCTTTGAAGTTGCATATCAGGCGGTACTGTCATTTTCTGACTCTAGTTCAACCAAAATTGATCCAATGAATGTCCTCCATGGGGAGTCACTTTCAATCTCAACCTCAGATTCAACAACTTTTTCTGAACCTATTCACAGTGATGAGCAGATTCGTGAACTTTTATCTGTTGGTGATTTACCATGGGAATATCTTCATCATCGATCTTCGTTTTTACCTAAGCTTGATCATTTTGAAAATTATTTCTCATCTATTTTTACCACTGATTATGTCAAGGAATCACAGAATCCATTGCAACATCCTGATTCTGAGTTGAATTTGGGGAATATTTCTCGCACAATTCCTATTGACATTTCAGTGAAACCCGGAATTATTGAAAATATTCATATAGGTGCTTCCTATACGGATGAGGAAATCCAAACTTATAAAGCCCTATTTCAAGAATTCCGCGATTTGTTTGCTTGGTCATACGAAGAAATGCCAGGAATCTATCCATAAATTGTTGTCCATGAAATAAAAACTTACCAGGATGCTAAACCTATCCGACAACATTTGTGTCAGATACATCCAAGAAAAGCTACTGCTATTAAAGCTGAAGTTGAGAAATTACTTTGTGCAGGTTTCATATATCCAATTCCATTAATGGATTGGGTATCAAATATTGTTCCTGTTAACAAAAAGCAAGGAACAATAAGAATATGCATTGACTATAGCGATATTAATCGACCTTGTCCTAAAGACAATTATCCAACTCCCTATATTGATCAAATAATTGATGATTGTGCCGGCAGTGAAATGTTCTCCTTTATGGATGGATTTTTTGGTTACAATCAAATTAACATACTCCCTGCTGATCAACCAAAAATGGCTTTCATTTGTCCATGGGGGACCTTTGCTTATTGAAAATTACCTTTTGGGTTGAAGAACGCCGGAGCAACTTTTCAACAGGCTATTTCTTACACATTTCACGACATCAAGCACATTGTGCAGCCTTATCTCAATGATTTACCTACTCATTCATTACGAAGAGCTGATCATCTCACTCATTTACGAGCCATCACTATGAGATGTAAGCATTATCGAATTAGGTTGAATCCGCACAAATGTGTTTTCCGTATAGAAACAGGTCACTTACTAGGATTTGTTGTTTCAAAAGCCAGCATTTGTGTTGATCCCTCAAAGGTTGAAGCCATTGTCAAATTACCTCTGCCTTTGACTCTTCGCCAACTCCAAAGTTTGCAAAGGAAAGCAAACTTTTTATGTCGATTCATTCCTAACTACGCCGAGATAACCAAAGGCTTTACTAGGTGGTTGAAACAGAATACTCCATTCTTTTGGGATGAGATAGCTCAGAAATATTTTGATGCACTTAAATATATGTTGACCCATGCACCATTATTGCATCCTCCCAACTACAACCAGGACTGCTTTTTGTACCTCGTTGCTTCTCATTCCACCATTGGGATGGTTTTAGTTCAGGAAGATGAATTCAATGCTAAACATGTGATTTACTTTCTTAGTCAAACTCTAAATCCGACCGAGGTTAAATATTCGCATGTGGAGAAATTGGCCCTGGCAGCTGTTCAAGCTGTCTAGCGATTTCGTCACTACATTCTTCTTCGCAAAACCACAATAATTGCTGACTATAACCCTATGACATATATTTTAACTAAATAATTGCTAGGGGGCAAATATTCCAAATGGATTGTTATCCTGCAGGAATTTGACATGGAATTTGAAAAATCCAAGTCAAAGAAGTCTTTGGTTTTTGTGGAATTAATGTGTGACTTCCCGCGTACTGATACCAAAACTGTGGAAGAAGAATCCCTTGCAGATGAATCTTTGTTTCTTATCAGTACTCTTGATCCATGGTATGGGGATATAATTGTCTATCTCCAAACCAAATCTTTTCGGCCCAAAATCTCATGATCTCAGCGAAGGAAAATACGTTTCCAATCCCAACAGTACAGAATTATTGGAGATACACTCTATCGTCGTGGAGAGGATTTTGGTTTCCATCGTTGTTTAACTCATGAGGAAGTTGAAAAGGTTCTGAATGAATGTCACTCTGGAGCGTGTGGCGGTCATATGTCTGGGTATGCCACAACCCAAAAGATATTGTGCGCTGGTTATTTTTGGCCATCCTTATTTAAAGATTGTATCAATGAAGTCCAGAAATGCCACAATTGCTAAATTTTTATCGAAAGATGCGTGCTCCACATGCTCCTCTCCACCCTATAATTTTCGTTGGTCCTTTCGCCAAATGGGGTATCGATTTTATTACATGTAACCCTCACTCGGCCGGAGGGCATGCGTATATCATCCTTGCGGTAGATTATTTTACCAAGTGGGCCAAGGCAATGCCTACATTTTCGGCAGACAACAAAACTACTGCTATTTTCGTTTTCAATCATATAATTCTTAGGTTCGGTGTTCCTCAAGCAATTATAACTGATCATGGGAGCCATTTCCGAAACATCATGATGACTGAGCTAATAGATCAGCTTGGCCTGTGTCACAATAGCTCTACTCCATATTACCCACAGGCTAATGGTCTGGTTGAGGCAATCAACAAAGTTCTAGTCACCATGATTTGACAAATGATTGGTATTCATCAGTCAAATTGGCATAACATGTTATTTTTAGCGTTTTGGGCGTATCGAACCTCAGTCAAAACATCAACAGGTTTCACTCCTTTTCAGCTTGTTTACTGGTTGGAAGTAGTGTTACCCATTGAATGCGAAATACAGTCGTTGCAAATAGCCATAGAATTACTCCCAGCCACTTCCGAAAAGGAAAAACGTTTGTTGTACTTAGCTCAATTAGATGAGAATCGACGTGATGCTGCATTAGCAATCGAGACTCATGCAAAACGGATAAAATCTCAGTATGATTGTAATGTTACACCTCATAATTTTTTGAAAGGAGACCTAGTTTTATTATACGATCAAGCTAACGATAAGCTAGGGGCTGGAAAATTTGTACCCATGTGGCATGGTCCTTTTGTTGTTAAGCATAAGCTGGCCAAAGGGGCCTATGAATTAGTAGATTTTGACGGTGTCTCTTTAGGTAGACCTAGAAATGGGCTTTATCTAAAAAGATATTATGCTTAGAGTTTGGTGTGGAGATTCTTGTTAGAATAGATTTCTTTCTAGTTGGTGTGTTTTAGATTAGAAAGTGTGCCTAGTTTAGAGAGTGTGTTATCATTATTCTTGCTTCTCTTGGTTTTACTCTTGATATTGTAGATGTCGACATCTTCTCAAACATACATTGGTTTTACTGATGGTGCTTGTCATAGTACACGAAATATTTCTTCTGCAGCTTGGGTTATCTATTCACCCTCTGACGAGTTAGTATCTATGCATGGGGTAAGCCTTGGTCAAACAATGAATAACATTGCAGAGTATAGTGCAGTGACTGAGTTATTATCTAAATCCATCTCATTTGGGATTCGGAGTTTGATTGTAAGGTTAGATTCTGAACTCATTGTATTATAGCTTAACAAGGTTTATGCCATTAGAAATCCAGTTTTATTAAGATTATTTTTGAGAGTTCGTCTCTTGGAACGTGAATTTGACTACATTGAATATCAACATATTCCAAGATATTTAAACACATTAGCAGATGCAGGTGCTTCTCAAATGTTAAATAGACATTTGCAATAATCGAGACAGTAAATTTGAAAGAATTCCATAAACATGTTATACAAGATAGCCAGTAATAGTGATATATCATAGCATAGAAGTGTGTCAAATATACATCGTCTTTGATCATAGGTTGAAAAACACCTTATGATTGGCAAAAATGATAGCACCAAAAGATATAAATGTCATATGAAGTCTACAAGGGCGATCATCCTATCCCTGATGATGATCACGATAAGAAACCACTGCTCGGGCTACCCTCTAAAGGAACCTCCTAAAAGGTCCTAGGACCCCAATCACATAGCATTGAAGCCTAAGAGGAATATCATCTATACTAGTCTCTGGAATATTTACTGTCAAGCGCTCTAGATGACTCTCCAATTCGGCCAAGGTCTCTGCTGATTGGTCCTGTGGGGCCGGTGCCGCAGAAGCAAGGTGTCTTCTCTCATAGGGTGGGAGAGTGGTTGGTCGCCGTGGACCCACATATGCATTTAAAACTTTTTACTATCAGTTTTTGGATGATTTAAAAACAAAAAAAAAAATTAGTTTAAAAATTTAGAAAATGTTGAAAATAATTTTACCTGTATCATCCCATTGCTCTCCTGGTGGAAGATCCATGTCTAGATCACCACGATAATCCATCCTAGAATATGGAAATTCCTATATCACAAAAATTTGGTTTCCCAACCAATGAAAATACTCAGGTGAGAATCAAACAACCTCTGTGCCCTCCTTAGGATGACGGGCCATGACTGCAACCCAGCGCATAATCCTAGGATCTCGGGGAAGTCCAGCCTCAATAGAAAGATGTTGTGGAACCAGCATAGGTACCCTCTCTAGGAAAAATCTCAGAACTAAGAAACCATATCCAAAGTTTTTTAGTTGTCCATTCTTTGCCCTAGTCAGTTGGCCTTTCACATTAGCCAACACGACATCACAACAGTTGAAGATGGTGCCTCAAAAGCAGTCTCTTGCCATGTGCATTTGGGAATGGGTAGCTAGATGCAATGCTACACTCCCGCATAGTCTAGTGATAGTAAATGCGATCACTTTATGTTCAAGATGGGATATGGTCTTAACATCTATTCATTTGTCCGCAGTTTCGACATTGCAAAAATCTAGTCGAAGAGTAGCGACAAATTGGCCACCTGGCCTAGATCTGAATAGAGATAATCCTTCGCCTCTCTTGGGAAAACCAGTAAAAAGATAAATGTCCTCTGGCTTGATTTCGAGCTGGTGACCACCAATTATGAAACACTAGTCTTGCATGCTCCACCTGTCTACCAGCCATTGTAGAAAGTCTACCTGAGCCCTCATGCCAGGTATGGCCCGGAATTTCAATAGCCCGCATGCTTTTAAAGCCTATATTGAAGGTGGATGGAGTAATGCGGCTTGATCCACATCTTCGTGTTCTCTTTCCTGCCAAACAAGCATCTTGTGTATCTGCATTGCAAAATAGGTGGTTTAGAATATTGTAATTTCAAAACATTTGGGTAGAAATACAAAAAGATAGGGTTTCAAAACGCGTTGCGCGGAGTCCGCACCCGCCAGGTTAGGGACAGTGCGTAGGTTCGCACTCGTCCTTAAGGGCAGGTGTGGGACCCCGACTCTTTCGCTTGTACGAAAAAGTCAGGGTTTGTAGAGTACACATGGTACACCTGCGCAACCACCGCGAGCGATTTTTAACCAAAAATTTATTTAAAAAAGTAATTTTAAAGCCCTAAAAATGAAAATGAAATGGATGAAATGCAAGTCAGGGATGATGTGGATTACCTGAAGAGGATGGTTCTCGATTCCAACAGTCGGATTTTCCACAATATTCATAAGAAGTTTTCTTACCAAAAGCTCTTACTTTTCACTTTGAAGTCAAACGGTAAAAATGAATTTGCAAAATCCCTTTTTATAAGATTTTTTGAATAAATGAATTTTTAATTTGTTTATTTTTCACTTTAAAAATGTCACTTTTGATGCATTTTTATTAATTTTAAACAGATATGAGTAATGCTTGCAGTTTTTGTGCAGAAAATTGGGTTTTCAGGGAGAATTGATCATTTTCAACGAAAAAGATAGTAGCCCTCTTTAAGCTCGTTTATGACTCGTAAAATATGAAACGATTGCCGAGTTTTTCTTTTTAGACTCGTTAAAGAGGAATTAAAAAGACGGTCCATTTACATCTCTTTTCTGACTGTATAAACATGAAAAGATTGCCGAACTTTTGTCGTTTCAAGTTCGATATCGATAACAAAATGACATGTTTTCAATCGCTTTTTTAATTTTTCAGATTGAAGGCACTAATTATGAAAAGTACTCCTTGATCGTAATGGTCAAGTGGTTCTCTCAAGTATTGTTTTATACTTTTTCGGGCTTGGGAGACACAAATTTATGAAAAATGATGACCATGGAGTTTTCTTAAGTTTTTCTTCTGACTCCCTAAAATTGAAAAACACCGAGTTTCTCCTATACTGGACTCATTAAAATTTAACAGTAAAGGACCTATTCAATTTCAAACAGGAACATACCACTCCTTCTTAGGGTTCGAGTCTTAAACTAAGTTGGACTCATCCGAAGGATGATCTTATAACCAAGCAAATGTTATCCTCCTCAAGCTTGTCAAAAATAAAGAGGTACTTGCCAGAAATGGTGGGGGAAAAGAGAGAAAAATGAACCTGATTGTTATACTTTTTCTTTTGAAATGTAGTTAACCAGTCTTGAACATGACACTTTTCATTCACATGGGTTGGGAAATCCTTTGCCTAACAGTTAATCAAACCATATTGAAAGTCTTAAGCTGGTTTCTGGGTATTAGCTTTGGGTCAATTGTCATCAAACCATCTGTAGTGTCGTTATGTGTTCAAGAGGTCAGTTCAAACAAACCATTCATTTGCAAAATATCTGTCATCCATCTTGACCATCCCTGAATTAGTCCTTGCCAAATACATTCCTTCAAAACTTGATCTATGATTTCGTGTTGTGGGCTTGCCTATGATGAATCGCTTTCTATCGAATCCAACTCATTATCTAGAAATATGATCTAAACATCGTCAGTACCTTGGAATCTGCATGCCTTAATTGCAGGTTTCTCGCCTTTGACGACATGTTGCATCATTGACCTTCAATCAAAGGATTCTGTGACGTGTTCGACATCGACTCATTTATTCACATTTCATGGATTGTACTAAGTACTTTGAGGGCCATTGACATTATTGGTGGTTCCTCTCACACTTGTTAACAATTTACATCATTGACTGGTAATCAAGTGGTTTCTACCATGTTCAACTTCGACACATTCATTCACATGGATAGAATCGTACTAGTTTGGGAAGCAGAAATGAAGACCCTGGATCTAGTTTCCACCATCCAGGCTGCGAGGAATTTTGTTATTCATTATACAGTGGACTGTTGATAAACAGATGGCTGCACCCATACTGTGTCTACGTATGTCTATACTTGTGATGTATTACAAAATCATTCCTATATCAGAGCAGTTTAGATAGTTTCTAGTCAGTTTTGATCTGAGTATGGGAATGCCTACCTCAGCGATGATATGATCATATATATATTTTTTGCATTGAATGTTTTTACAGGTTCCAACTGGGGTATCCACAGGAAGATCCTTGAAATGATAAAGTACTTCACTCTTCGTAGATGACAAAAACCATCCCCATTCATTATAGACTTCGCACTTTAGGGGGCAATCTATTGCACCAAAATTGTCACTTTGACTTTCTGCAATCAATATGAGTCTATCACCACTCATACATACCTCCTTTGCAAGTCTTAAACCTCAGCTTTTCATATCAAGATTTGAAAATGAGAGAAAGTCCTTAAAAATCTCTAAAACTCTGGTTTCACACTTTCTCTTAGCATTACCTGCGGTACCGCACCCATTGGTCATGTCCCTTGCGCACCTGACAACTCTGTATCTACGTTTATGGGTGTGAACCCCTGTAAAATTTAAAAAGGCGTAAGTTTATTCTTAAAAACTCACTTTGAGTCAATTCTAGAAGCTTCTAGAGGGAATCTTGCACTGGCAAGTTTGCTCCTTGATGGTTCATGCATCACATTCCTTAAGGAGCTAACCCCTTGATGTGAGGAGCTTATGCCCTTGAAGAAGGACTCTATCCCTTCAATGGTGGACCTGTAACCTCCTTCCCTTGCACTATAAAATGAAGCTTTGGGCTGGTTACTTGGGAGGTTGAAAGCTGAGTATTTTTTAGGGTAAATGCTACTGGAACTTAGTCTTCCTTATTGGAGCTTTTGAGAGGAAAGAATGTCAGCCTTTTGAGCCTTGGTTGTGTTCCTACCATCACCTCCATCCATTCTTTTGGTCGATTATATGCTTCCACTTGATTGTTTACCCTTTTGAGGAAAAGCTGTGATGAGTGGTCCTGTTAGTCACCCTCTTCACATCACCATGTTTTGAGAAGTTCCAAGCTCACTCAGAACCAGTTGCTACCCTAAGCACCACTCATTCCTCAAAAAATGAGTCCAATTTAAACTCTTTTCAGACTCCTTAAATATGAAAAGATTGTCGAGAAATTGGCCTCTCCAACTCGCTAAAGTGATTGGAAGTGCCATCCCTCCTACATATTTTAATCTTTTTGGACCCAAGGGATTATCTCATAGAAAGATCGAGTGCTTGTTTTTTCGGCTCTCTAAAGCGATCGAAAAATCATCCCTTACATATTATTTTATACTTTTTCAGACTTAAGGGATTATGCTATGAAAAAGGACTGCTGGAGTTTCCTTTTTGTCCCTTTTTAAACTCTCTAAACATGAAAAGGACTAAGTTATCCTTGTTGTTAAACTCGTTAAAACAATAGCAACAAACTTTTCTGCTCAGACAAGAATGAATTTCACTGTCGCTAGGCTCACTAAAACATAGCGACAGGTTTAGAACAACCATATGTTATCCTCCTCAAGCTTGACAAAAATAAAGAGGTATTGGTCAGCAATGACTGGGGAATAGAGGAAGAAAACTTAAAGAATTTTATTGGTAGCGGGTCACTCTTGAACATGAGACTTTCACTCCATCACCATGATTGAGTCGGGTTGGGTTATTCCGTTCACCAGTCATATCACAGTTGGTCCACCGTACCATCCATCTTTTGGGGTTAATGCTACCAATCCATCTCAGTGTCGCTAATATGTTCAAGAGAAGTCATTCAGATAATTTGCCATCCAGTTAATGCCTTATCCACTACAATACCTTCACCCTCCATTTTTCATCTGAACCTTGTATCATCAGATCGTTTTCACTTCTAGAAAATCATTTGCTTCATTTTGTGTCATTGATGTGGGACACATTAAGGCCCTCCTACGACGGGTCACTTCTTGTCGACATCAACTCATTATCCAAGAAGTTGACTTAGAAACAACTCTTTCAGTACTTTGAAGCTTGCATGCCTCAATAGCAAGTTTCTCACTTCCAGCGATAGGTTTACATCAATGGCCTTTGACCAGAATATTTTGCATGGTGTTCGACATCGGGTCATATATTCACACCACGTAAATTGTACTGTAGTACTTTGAGGGTCATTATCATTATCAGTGATTCCTCTCGCGCCTATTAATATCTTACATTATTGGCTGGTAATCAAGCAATGTCTTTCCATGTTTGACTTCAGGACATCTTTTCACATGGATCGACTTGCACATCGGGCGAGGATTGAACGAGTTTGAAGACCTCGAATCTAGTTTCATCCATATGGGCTGTGATATATTCAGGAAAAACATGAAGTCAAATGTACATAGAAGCTACACAGATGATCATACAAGCTAACGAATGATGAATCTACATATAAAGAATCACCAGTCTGCAATTGCAGACGATTATCTGTTCTATGTACATGAAAATGAATTTATAAAGCTGAGCATGGGAATGCCTGCCTCAGCTAGATCATGGAAAATTATATTATGATGATGTATTGTATTGTATCTTATACAGGCCACCTTCTAGTTCGAACACCTCGGATCCTCATGATAAAGCATTTTACCAGACATCTAAAGATTTACAACTTCATGCTTTAGGGGGCAACTGTTATAGACATATTTTGGCACTGGAACCCCAATCTTATATGTCAATAAACCAAGGGCTATTTAACAACTAAAAGTGTTGTTTCATACCCTAAAGGATCATGGTCAACTCATTACATCATTCCCCAAAAGTTCCACCTGAAAAACCACTCAGAACTAGCCAAAACTGGACCATACTGACTGCTCCACTGTCAAGGTGCGATGCATACTGACTCCTACACTAGCTAGGTGTGATGCATACTGAAGAGGCTTTCTGTGGGGTGTGATAAGTAAGAATTGACAAATGTCTGAGACAGTTTTCTAAGTGGATGCTCATGGAATCTTCTAGAAACTTCTCCTACGACGATTGCCTCTTTGAATTCACCCAGGGATGAGTAAGATATCTAAGAAATCTCCAAGTGGAACCAAGAACTACAAGTGGAATGACACTAATCAAAAACCTAGAGATGAATTACACCCTTTGCAGACATTTATGAATGGATCCCTCATCTAAGAGAGCTAGAGGCTGGAATTTTGTAATTTGTAAGGAAGTGTTGATAATTTGTCTTTGAGAGGGAACATTGTATTGTTGGGTGATCTTGCTTTTCATGAGTTGAAGAGGGCCTTGATGCTGGATTAGACAGTTGGGTTGTAATCCTCTCTTCTATTATTAATAAAGTTCTTTGAGTTTTCCTCCATGAAATCATGTATTTGTGAATGTTGTTATTTGTAAATACCATTGTATGCTCATTGTATTTTTGATTCTGCAATGCTTATGATATCATAGATTGAGATGCTTTTATGGTGTTGTGTTACTTTGTTTCTATAGGTATTCGCTAAGTGGTACGAGTAGGAGAAGAGTTGCAATATTTGTCAAAGAGGAGAGAAATCAAGCAAGGAGTCAAGCATAAGATCTAGGTTGGTCCCTTTGCTTCTCTCTTATCTATCATACATAGAGGATATCACAAATTGCTTTGATTATTTGTTTCTAGGATAACTGCCAATCCTAGTGGGACTAGCAGATTGAAAAGACACTAGTTTTCCTAGAAACACCATGTATGTAGATTCAAACAAAAAAAAATTATTGTTTGGAAATTGTACAAAATATTTTTATAGGAAGCAAGTAATTTTCTTACCACAACACCTTATGGATTTCTTTTCTCACTTGGCTATGGTCCTGTTGATGGTGTTGGACCCGTCAACATGTCAAGGGATCTCCTTGGTAAGAATTCCCAACTATACATCAGACCAATTGGTGTAGGAATCCCAGCAGTGGGTCATGAAGTATTGCCTTGACCATGGTTTCGCACAGAGGCAAGTAAGATGTCCCTATTGGTAGAAAGGGTGTGAGAAATGTGGCAAGTCAAAGAAAGCACAGGAGAGGTTCTAACACATGAAGGGTGAGGTGAGTGTGCCCCTTGGAAACCTGTGATAGAACATAGTTAAGAAGGGAACACACAAGAAAAGATGCACCACAACATGGAAAGTAAATTATCTAGCAATACAAGGTGATGGTTAAACAAACAACACATATCAGTAAGATTCATACATACATGTACAAAAAATAGCTACACATGCATGTGTAAGCAAACAAACACATATATCATTTAGAGTAAATAGATAATTGAAATACAATATAACATATGCATGAAACATGTTGGCTCTATTATATTAAGAAGTGTAAGTTCCAGCCGTACCATACATTCATGACCAATCACTAGTTCCGACAACAAAATGTTACAGTCACTACCGCTTGCTCCTCCAAAGAGATATACTAGCTTTGCGTAGTGGAGAAGCCAAGAATCGCTACAATACTATCCAAGCTTTCTCTAAGATACTCCTATCAAAAGCTTGGCTGGCCAAAAGCCTCTACAATGAGTTATAAGGTTCTATTTATAGCAAAGTGTGGGGTGACCCTTGACTTTACACTTTGTGACTCTTCACCTACCCTCATGACTCTTCACCTTGTACATGACTATTACATCCAACTATCGACACTTGGACTTTCACTTTACATGACATTACATTACAATGCACATGTACCGATGCTAGACAAAATGGCTTGATCAAGCCATGCAAAACATCATTCACACTTGGAACATTGTGGTGAGACCAACTCTTTGACATCATCGTGATGGTCAATGGTGGTGAACTAATGCCAACCTTAGTTGACTGTGATGGTGCCCATGTGCTCAATGGTGACATCCTGCTAAAAGTGAACTCTTGTCTCTGTTGCAACTGGGTACACTGATATGGCCCCTTTGTCTGACTCTTTTGTTAACATGTGCATCATTGTCTTGAGTGTGGCTGGACCAGCGACATACTAATGCATAGTGTCTGTGGTGATCTCCAAGTGTGTGCTGGTGACCATGCACATCAGCTTGTCAAAGTACATGTTCAACTCTAGTCAGACTTGCTTCTTGTCTTTGCCTCGGTGAGTGTGCCAAATGGGTTGGATCACATGCATGTGCACAATTGACATGCATGTTGTTGAATTCCCTTGCATGTGATGAATAACACTACTCACCTTGTCTTCTCCATGTCAACTACTGGGATGGATCTATAACTTGTAAGGGTGTAGTTTCCTCCATCTATGCATGTTACACCTCTTGCTATACTCGTTCTTTCTGCAAATCATTCTCTCATCTCTACAGATCCCGTTCTCCCTTGAGTTACTATTTAAGCACATGCAACTCCTTCTTTGTGTCTCTCTCTACCATTGCACGATCTTCGTGTCGTGCTATCACCTCCTTGCTTCAATCTCCAAAGCTACTTTCGTAACGAGTGGATTTTCTTTGAACTCATAGCTTTGCTCCACCTCTATGTTGTCAACAACCTTCCTCTTGCATTTGTCATGTGCAGGTGCTTCCTTATGCTGCTACTGATGGTGCTGCTCGATGTGATGTTGTTGCCATCTTATCCTAATGTCCTTGTCTACAAACAACTTGATGCATTCATAGGTAGGAAAGCTCATAGACACTCACTTGGCTACAACCCATGTTGTGACCTCAACTATGTCCTTTGAATCTGCTCTCCTGAAAGCCATTGTACTTGTGTTTTTGAGAGACAGGCAAACACCTGTGATGCCTAGAGACATAGAAACACTCATGGCAAGCAATTTATTAGTCAAAAACCAAAACAAATTTGAGGACTAACTTGCAACATACCTGTGATTGATTGTGAAGGTTGCACAATTTTTGTCGGGAGGTCGGGAGACTAACTACAAAAACTGTACAAGGCACAGTCCAGGATGTTAGGAGGATGACTGACTGTTGGAACTACAGAATGCATAGTATAGCTTGGCCTACTGAGGACTGAAACTACGCAATACGCAATTTCAGTCAATAATGACATGAAACTAGCAAACTTCATTTCACCGTTTCTGGGGCTAGCAGGACACTTCCTCCATGAAGAATTGCACAATGAAAGCCTGGAGGTTAGTGCTGGACCAGTCTTGTGCAATTTCTGGAGGGAAGCCAGAGCCTTCGCTTCCAGAAATGCATAGTGCTAGCAGGGAAAGGTGGTGGGTTCCAATATTTTAGCAATAATGTTGCAACTCCTGGAACTCCCTTCTTTACTTTATCAACCCGGTAGTTCGTAACAAACTTGGAAGCGACGGTGTTATATGCACAAGTACTATCTCTTGCCATAGGCTGTCACTTGAGCACTAGGCACAAGTTCGCTAGGAGATTAAGCCAACTTCTATGAGCTCTTTAGAAGAAGCTTTTAACTATGATGGATGAAAGCTAACTCAAAGGAGGCTAGTCTACTTGCAGAAAGAAGATGAAAGCTGAAAAGAAACGCAAACCCTAGCAAACCGTAGTTTTACTGACTAGCCCTACCGGTGCAAGAAAAGAGATCAAAGCAGTGGAAATAGATGCCATTGACTCTTGGAAAGGTAAAATGCATGTGACTAAGCTACTTCTGAAGATAAATATGAAGAAAATATCTTTTTGTATTTTTAAGTAATTTCACAGAATTATTATGTATGTGCATTGACTATTTTTTACTATGCAAAGGTTGATTGGCGAAAGGAAATGGTGTAGGCAATTGCAGGAGGTTAGGAAAGTGAATAGAGGGCCTAAGGGGTCCCTAGCACCCTTCCAGAGAGTTTCATAGTGATCAAATCTCGAAAAACTACTCACGTGATCTTCTACAGGAAGTTTGCAAGGGTTCTACAGGATGTTTCGAAAGAGGATTTTGGAGGGTTGATGGTAGAAAAATGGTGGAAAAGTGGAAATGGAGGTTGGATGAGGATGTGAAGGGGTCTAGGACCTAGTGAATGAGGATGAGGAGTGATTAAGGTGATTGGACTCGTTCAAGGATGGAGGGAACAATGATGCACACGAATGTAGAAATTAGGGCAAAGTGAGAAAATGTGGCAAATGAAAGGCAAGAATATGATTTAGGGGATGGAATAGGTTGTATTGATGGAGGAAGAGATCTAAGCATGTAATCACAACTGGTATCAACTTTCCTAACTAAAAATCTAACACTAGCAATTGCATGAAAAGGCAAAAACAATGTTTTTGTGGCATCAAGTATGCCTTGGTCTCGACTCATGGTACCAAGGAGGGAGAGATGAGATCAAGGATTGATTGGTGGCCTTTTTTTAGGTCTTTTCATTTACCAAACTATCAAATCAACCTGAAGCATGAAAAGTTATCTCAATCATCAAAAACAACCTAACTAACAAAGCAAGATTTTAACCTAAATAACAAAAATTATTCTATGAATGCAGCAAAGAAACATAAAAGTACACAAAGGAGGTACTGGCACTTGGGTTGGGCCCAAACCAAAGAGATATAGCCTTCTAAGAAATATTAGAGCTGGTGTAAAGCTGGATTCATATTTATTGATCAAGAAATAATAGTTACATCCCAAAAACTGTCTACAAGAAAAAGCTCGAAAATGTGTTAATACAGAGCTGCACTTAATTGCGAAAATGGATTAAAAAAATGACTAACCTATTGACTAAAATCTAAATACAATATGACTAAAAGATGACTAACTGAACTAAGGCCCTAAGCCTTCTTATTTATACAAATTGAGGACCCCAACAGCCCTCCTAAACTTTAGGAACTTGGCTGCCAAAACTTGTAATTAACAACAGTCCTACTTGACTTGCTTTGCTGCCCCGTGTGCTCCAAGTTTTTGATAGAGAATTCAAGGTAAGGGCTCATAAATGAAGTGGACACCTTCCTACAAATCCTTTTCCTTGTTCTTCCACGAATTTGGCTACCAAGTGCTCATTAAACCTTTGATTTTATCTCAAAATTGACCAAAAATCTGCATAAAGCACACATTAGACTTTTTGGCACAATGACTAACCCAATTCATTCTATTAGCATAAATGTAATAAAAAACATGCAATAAACTAATGAGAATGGTGGATTAATTCGAATTAGGAGGCTAAATGAGACCATATAATTACGCATTTTTGGGGCTCATCATCACCCCCTGCTGAAGATGTTGCTCATCCTCTAAGCAACTAATCTATATCTTCATTCTTGTTGGCTCTGGTGGCCTCCTTATCATCCCAAGATTTTGATGTGGTCTACTCATGTGTGCCATAAAATTATGCCTTCTTGTCTATGTCCTTCCACTGCTCCTCCTATTCTACTTGTTTGAATTCTTGTGCTTTTCCTGGCCTTGAAATACATGGAGGCCTGCCTTTTTCTTTTTCCTCTTTTGTTTTGTAACTGTGCTTAATGCAGCAAGCACAATTATTGCTTCCCTTGCCAACATTTCAGGGGATTTCTCTTTCTGTTGTTCTTTTCCTTCACTTCCTGTAGAAATCTCTATGCCCCCTATTTCTGCTTGTGTCCCTGATATCTCCGAGTGTGTATCTTCTTCCTTTTTTTTCTCTTCTTTTGTCTTCTCTGCCTCTGAAAGCTTTGCTTTCTCATGCTCTATTTTGGTTTTCTTCTCATCTTGTTTAGTTTCTGCCTTCTCTTCTTTAGTCTTTTTCTTTTCTGTTCTGGGTCTTCCTTCTCATCTCCTGTTTTGATTTCCTCCTTTGTTTCAAGTTCTTCTTTCTCCATTTTTGTCCTTTCCTCTTTTTCTATTTCCTCCTCATCTTCCCCCGCCATATTTCTAAAAATCTCCCTGTCTTGATGTGTAGTGACTACTGGAAATGTTCAGATGAGGCGGGAGGAAACAAACTTTCAAAACCAGAAATAGAGAAATGGATGAAGTTTGTCTTTCTAGAATCAAGAATTTCTCATGTTCTTCTTTTTCACAACATCAATTTGCAATTTTTTCTTCAAACTGTTTCCAACTTGAATTTGCTTCTTGGTTTTTGAGAAAAATCAATACTTTTGACAGAACATAGAATATTTATAACACTGTGTTTTTTCTTCATAGAGTGGAAAGTCTTGCAAATTTGGTTTTTCACAGGTTGGCTTCTATGGTTGTGTCCCTTTTTTTCAGAAGAATGTGAGAAAGAAAAAGGAAGATTTTGGATGCAGAGCAAAAAACGGAGAGACTGTGTAGAACTCAGAGAAGAAAAAAACACAAGTAGACTTTTAAGCTTCACTTTCCTTTCTTTCAACCCAATACTGTGTTTTTAATCCTCCACCTTATATAAATATATCATATGCAGAGCAGTTTCTTGAGCCTATCTCTTTTCAAGCTCGAATTTTGACAAAAATCTCAAATTTTCTGGCTGCAGAACTGCTCTCTGCCCTTCTTGTAGAAATCTTCCTGTAGACAGTGTTCCTGTAGAATGAAACTGTGCTTCCTGTAGAGCTTGAAAGGCGGGAGATTTTCAAAAAAACGGGCAGAAATATTGCAAAGGACCACTGGTTAGCTACTTTGGAAGTGGTGGATGCGTACTCTATTTGGGAACGTTGTGAATGCAAAAATGAACAAAGGGTGGTGAATGCGTTAACTGAGTTGTCTTTTAATTGTTGGTGTGATTCGTGGTGAGGAGATGAGGTGGCCGGATATGTGTTGGCCCCATGCAGACTGCAGTGTTGTTATGAAACTGTATGCTGCTTGCTCGTAAACACTTCCATTAATTACGTTAGAGTTTAAACAACCACCACTACCTGTTTTCAGTTTTCTTCCCGAGATGGCTGAGCACATGTGCCGATTGCACCCACTGAGAGTTGTTTGAACTAGATGAGGCACTGTCTGAACTAGATGAGGGTGGCCAGTTAGCTATTCACTGATCTTGTTTAATCATAACCATCTCACTGTCCATGCAGTTCTTAAATTACATTAATGCAACAGAGGAACGATTTTAGTCACATACTTGGAAGTCGAATGCGTTTATTGTGAGGTGTTGTGGCCTTTCCTTCTGTTGCATGCCTTTGTTTCTATGGATGCATGCTGGTCTAGTTGCTGATACATGGCTATTTTTCTTGTGCAGGTATCCTCTGGATAGATCTAAGCTACAAGAGTCTGCTTCCACCTTCAGATTTACACCCTCATGTTGCTGATGCTATATTTTTGCAGGACAACAACTTATTTTCTCCATAGCTCCCAAACGATAGATCGGATTGACCTGAAATTTTTTGAGCATGTTTCTATCATCGTTATGCACCTCCCATAGAAACTTTTGGTCAATGGATGAACAGATTTCGAGAAAAACTAAAAATGGCTGAAGGTGAAAAAGGTCAATTTCTCATAAACCGTGCACTAGAGTTGGCTGAAACTACTTGGGCAGGTTACTATCACATATATGCATCTCCCCATGAAACATGTTTTGAAATGGATGCATGGATATGGAGAAAATGCAAAAAATCGCTGAAGGTGATGGAGGCTGATTTCTTGGAAATCGTGCATTAGAATTGGCTGAAATTGCTTGGACATGTTTCCTTCATCCCTATACAACTCTCCATAAAAAAATAAAAAAAAATAAATGGATGCACGGTTTTCAATTTAGGGAAAAAAAAAATCTGCCCTATGTATTTTTGTTTCAAAGCATTCTGCAGTTTTTTGCATAGTAAGAAAAAATGAGCTTGGGCTATAATGCAGACTTAGAATTGATGGGAGAGATGTTTGAAGATTGTAGGAGGATTTATGAAGCTTCCATGTTTGTCAAACTGCTTTTTAAAATCCATTTCTAGCTTTCTGTAATTTCTATAGGAATTTCCTGTAGAAAACACAGTTTTCAAAAAAGAAGCACAATGAGGTGGAAAAAATGATGGAGAAAGGTGAGGGATGGAAACATCGATGTTTATGGGCCTCATAGACAAATTCTCAACCTTCAGGTCCTCTTCTGAGATCAATTTTGGCTTGTCTGTAGGTTCTACAGGATCTTCCTGTAGAAGACACGAAACTTCCTGTAGAAGACACAAAACTTCCTGTAGAAGGTGAAATCTCAGTCTGAATGAGACCAAACCTTGGGAAAGGTTTGTGGTCATGGAGGAATGGATTGTGAGGGATGCTTGCAGCTTGGTGCTAACCTTTGTCTTTTTTTTGTGCGATCCTCCTAACCTGCAATGTCCTTCCTGCAACCTGCAATTATTCAATAGAAATTAGGTTTATTATTTTTTTTCTTTTTCTCTTTTCTTCTTTCTTTTTTCTCTTTTTTTTGAAAACAACTAGGGTGCCTCATGGAGGTTTTCACCCTAATTGCCTGCCTTGGGCACCTCCAAGGGAGGTTTTCACCCAGGGACCTTATTTTCTTTTTCTTTTCTCTTCTTTCCAACCCATTGACCACCTCATGGAGGTTTTCAATCAATGAGCCAATCTGAGGCGCCTCCGAGGAGGTTTTCACCTTAGATTTTTATTTTCCTCTTATTTTTCATTTTTTCTTTTTCTTTTTCTTTTTTTAATTTTTTTTCTACCCTACCCTACTTGAAAAACAAAATCATTTTCAAGTATAAGAATACTTCCAATGGAGCCATGTGCACATCGAGATTAGAGACAAAATGATGTGGAGGCTTGAAATGCATGTTTTGACAACTATTCGGATTTCAGAGACCAAATGATTTGACTTTGAAGGGATCAAACATAGTTGAGGAAGAGAGTACTGCTGCAACTTAGTGACCGTCTGGAACCATATCTCAATATAGCTCTAATATCCTTGGTCCTTTTGTTGATCTAGATCATTCTTTATGTCACCTTCTATCATGACGTTCACATCTTCCTATTTTTGTTGATTTTTATCTTAACTACATGGAGGATTTGATGGTAACCATGAGGGAGCTCTCTCGATCTCTGATTCTGATATCTTCTCTTCATCAAGTGTAGCCCATGCTTCTTTGCTCTTCTCTTTTGCATCTTCTTCTATTGGATGTGGTCCTTCAATGATATCAATATAATCTCTTTCTTGCAATACTCTTCTTGAGCTATGGTGAATATCATTGAGCTCAAAAGGAGTTAGTGACAAACAAACCAAACAAGAGCAATCCTTCTCTAAACACACATTATTCTATGAGAGATCAAGTGTTTTCCGATCTTACCTTAGGTCCAATGCTCGTTGTAGCAGTCCAGCCTTATTGATCCAGATGAGCTCCTCCTTCACTTTAAGACCTGCATACACTAACAAAGCAAACGATTACATAACACCTGAATATTCATCATAAAACAAAGCATATTCATCACATAGACCAAGGAGTACATGAAATAATTCATTAACAACAAATCATTGAGAAGAATGGACTTATTTGTATTAAGGAAACAAAAAAGGAACCATTACAACCTGAGCCTTGGTGTTGTGCAAGCTCCTCCCGGGGTCCAGCAAGAGATTTCCTCTACTTTGACAAGCTCACCCACTCCCACTATGGCAACAAGGAAGGATAGTGATCTCTCCTCACAAGTCAACAAATGGAAGTCCTAATTCCAGCAGCATTTACCCTTTAGAATGTTCAGCTTTCAACCTCCTTTCCCATGGCCCAATGCCTGTATTTATAGTATTCTAGAGGAGGTTATTCAGTTCCAACATCAATGGGATACTCCCTCTTTTGGATGGGGTAGCTCCTCTCTTGATGGGATAAGCTCCTCTATCATAGGGATGCATGAACCATCTGGAGGCGCTCAATACACGTCAAACACTCTTCTAGAGGGCTCTAGAAGTGACCACAAGTAACTTTTTAAAGATGAAACTCGCGCCTTTTGACCTTTAAGGGGTACGCACCCATCCTTTGGCTTACAGAGCGTACAAGTACGCAGGTACAGTGTGTTTGGAGTGCGTACACGCAGGCAAGGTAGAGAGAACCTGCGTACCCAGAGATAAACATGTTTTTAAGTGACTTTCTCTCTTTTTGAGTTTTGACATGAAGAGCAGAGGTATGAGGCTTGACAAGGAGGATAATATGACTATTGATGGAGCCATATTAACTGCAGATAGTCATGGTGACAAATTTCAGTGTAACAGATTGCCCCCTAAAGTGCGAAGCCTGTAATAGATAAGGGTGTTTAAGTCATATAGGAAGGGTGAAGTACTTTATCATTTCGAGGATCATCTTGTGGAGAGCCTGGTCAGAACCTGCAATTTTCAACACAAAATACATGTATAAGATCATATATCATACTGAGGTAGGCATTCCCATACTCAGATCAAAACTTTAACTATTGGATTAACTATTCTGGTACAAGAATGATTTCATAATACATCATAATCATAGACTCTTGTAGACACAGTATGGACGCAGCCATCTGTTTATGATTGGTCTACAACATAATGAATACAAAAACTCCTCGCAGCCTGGATGGTAGAAACTAGATCCAGGGTCTTCATTTCTGTTCCCCGAATTGGTACGATTCTAGCCATGTGAATGAATGAGTCGATGTCGAACATGGTAGAAACCACTTGATTACCAGTTAATGATGTAAATTGTTAACAAGTGTGAGAGAGACCACCAGTAATGTCAATGGTTCTCAAAGTACCCAGCACATTCCATGAGATGTGAATGAATGAGTCGGTGTCGAACATGTCACGGAATCCTTTGATCGCAAGTCAATGATGAAAATTGACATCGAAGGCGAGAAAACTGCCATTGATGCATGCAGATTCCAAGGTACTGACGATTTCTAAGTCAACTCTCTAGATAATGTGCTGCTGATGTCGATAGAAAGCGACCCGTCGCAGGTAAGCCCACAACACGAAATCATAGTTCAAGTTGAAGAAATGTTGTTGCAAGGACTGACTCAATGATGACACCATGGATGATAGGTATTTTGCGGTTGAATGTTTTGTTTTCAGACCTCTTGAACACATAACAACACAACAGATGGTTTGGTGACGAATGACTCAAAGTTGACTCCCATAACCCGGCTAAAAAATGTCAATGATTTTGGTCAACTATGAGGCAAGGGATTTCCCAACCCAGGTGAATGAATAAGTGTCGTGTTCAAGAGTAGTAGCAAGGTTCTTTCTGAGACAAAAGGATATCAAATAGGCTCATTCTTCTCATTTTTCCCCCACCATTTCTGGCAAGTACCTCTTTATTTTTTACAAGCTTGAGGAGGATAACATATGCTTGTTTGAAGGCTCATCCTTCGGATGATTCCAACTTAGTTTTTGATTCGAACCCTAAGAAGGAGTGGTCCGTTCCTGTTTGTAATAGAACAGGTCCTTTACTGTGAAATTTTAATGAGTCCAGTATAGGAG